>JAKLNL010000031.1:102112-367875 GCA_022814505.1 Talaromyces liani
AATAAGGATAGGAATAAGGATAGGAATAAGGATAGGAATAAGGATAGGAATAAGGATAGGAATAAGGATAGGAATAAGGATAGGAATAAAAATAGGAGTAAGGATAAGAGGAAAAATAGGAGGAAGGACAGGAGAAACAGTAGAGGAAGAATGGGAGTAAGTATAGGGAAAGGAACAAAAGATACAAGAATCAAAAAAGAAGAAGACCAGAGTAAATGGGTGTATGGTTGGCGTCGGAAATATAGGTGTGAGGATTGGAGAAGTGGTTGGGATGGACGAACGTGATGGACTAGAGGTCGGAACCGGGTAAGAATAGAAGGAAGAATAGATTAGATGGGAGGAAGTATAGAGGTAAGAATAGACGAAAGAAAAGGATATGGATAGAGGTAAGAATGGGAGGAAGAATAGGGGTAAGACGAGAGGTAAGAATAAGTGGAAGAAGATTGATGAGGACATGGTTGGGGATACTCAGCCTGGACGAAACGACGAGGATCGGAGAGATGTAGAGCGGACTCGGGCGAAGGTCGAACAGGTAGTCCAAGATGTGTTGATGCCGGATGTCGAATGTTGGAAGCTTTCGGACTTGTGGAAATGGTTGAACCTGAACCCCTCTTAGCACGTTGCTTAACACGTCTGCTAAACAACAGAACCAGCGAGACCTGCAACGTCCGTGGACGGCGCCTGGCCAAGCGACTTGAAAAGAGGGGGGGGTCTCACCTGTATATGCTTTGGCAATGGGAGGCGATCAAGATGCGGCGGAAGTCATTGAAGGATGGAAAGAACCTGACACCCCTCTTAGCACGTTGCAATGCAACAAAACCAGCGAGCCACGGGACATCCGTAGACGTCAACGCGCTTGGCCAAGCGACTTTGGGAGGGGAGTGGCTCACCTGAATACAAAAGAGACGCATCACTATATCATGGATTGTGAAGTCGAGTCGGAACATGGTTCGCAGATGGTCGAAATGTATGTCCTAAACCCCTCTTAGCACGTTGTTGAACACGTCTGCTAACAACAGAGCCAGTGAGACCTGCACGTCCGCAGACGGCGCCTGGCCAAGCGACTTGGAAAGAGGGGAGGGTCTCACCTATGTGAAGTTCACGAGTGAGTAGATCAGTCAGTGAATAAGTAGTTTGAGAAAGAGAGAAGAAAATGAGAAGCCAGAGCGGATACTGGAGGACGCTACGGAAGTCAATGTTGACAATGTGGTATTTGGTCCTGAGGAGCGCTTCAATTTCTGAAGAGGAGGAGTGTGAAAGTGAAGATAATGAGGATGTGGTATGGGAGGATGTCCTGATACCAGATGTTGGCAATATTTGAGATAGAGAGATAGAAGGATGATGGGAGAAGAGAGCGGCTTTGGGGGAAATAGAAAGGAAAGATGAAAAATGGAAAGAGACGTTGATGCCAGTGTGTTGAGATAGAAAGATGGAAGGACGGTGTGAGGTGTGAGAGGGGGAGGAGGTGAGAAGAGCGGCTTGGGGAAAATAGAAAGGAAAGTTGAAATTGGCGAGCGAGGGAGAGAGGACGGGTACTTATAGACGGCCTCTCAGGCAGAAACGGGCTGCCTGAGGAAGAAAGAGCAAACGAAGAAGGCACGACCCGGGCAAGCCAGCCACTCCGAGACACAAATTGGGTTTGTCTGCCTGCCTGTTGCCTGCCCAATTGGCCAATCGCCAGAAAGGGAAGGTGGCCCTGAGGATGTTTGCCTATTCTTTTTAGGCAGGAGCAATTGACTTTTGACGGCAGCTGATCTACATAACCTTCGCGAACCATGGATCCGTGCTTTTCGTCAAGTCAGAAGGGCCGCATCTGAGCAGTAGCCTGGCATGTAGTCTCTCTCGACACGATATCTGGCGATCTAGGCCTGCGCCGGGAAGAGAATCGGGTTGCCGTGTCTTGTTCATATGACCTCAGAACAGTCTGCAGCCTGGAAATTGTCCCATTACAACATTCTCAAGTTTGTGCCTAGTCTATTGATCAATTGAGTTTGATGGGCGCTGCCGATCGAGTCGTTGGTAGCCTGGAGTAGTATGTCAATTCCCTCGGCGGCTTCCGACTTTTCTCCGATTGCTGTTGCCTAGACTCTATTAACACTTTCTTTGTCTTTCTGTTTGTCGAGTAGGTTTGCTACCCAGCCTCCTGTTTCAAGGCAGCGCGCGGCCTGGCTGTGGAAATCGTCATGCTCCCTCACCAAACGTCGAGCATGCCTATGAATCTTACCATTGTAGTCTAAGAAACGCAATATAAAAAAGTATAAAGGATTATAGCCAGTTTATATATAGGTATTAAAGATTTTATATATTATATCTAGAATAACCAGTAGACTAATAATCTTATACTAGAAGTTATTTAGGATTATATCTTTACTAGGGGCTTTATCTAGTAGTATAGAATAGAATAATCAAGCATTAATTTAGGACTAATGGTAATTGACTGGTTATTGTGGCTTGAAACGAGAGAGCCGTTGGCGACCAGTTTGCGCCAAAATGGCAAGAGCTACAGAGTAATTGGCGGACTCCCCCAGCGTAGACAGCAATACCTCAAGGTAGTCGGTTCTTCCCAACAATAACATTGTAACCTACTCTTACAGCATTCAAATTATTAATTTAGTATCAATTGTCTTGGTCAGAGGTCAATTGATATAGCTGTCGTTGACCATCTGTCAGCGAGCTGTCATATCAAAACAGTGGAGAACAGTGGTCCACCATCTCCACAGTCGGAGAATTCACCCCCATTCCACATACCAGACCGCACGTTAGTATCCAACAACATCCCAGTATCAAACACATTCCAAAAATGGCATGTCGTCAAACTAACTCGAGATAAACTTTGTTATCGATAAGGGCTGCAGTTGAATCGTGAACTATGATGTATCAGTATTAGCGTCGATCGTCCGGTGGAACAGGCACAACGGCGCGCCTTGGCAAGTCCGAGCGTTTCCCGAGGGGCTGGTCCAGGCACAGATCAGATACGCTTCTGCTTACCCCACCTCATTCTTTGCTTTTAATACTATCTGCGTAAATAGGCGTCGTCGCAAGCCCGCTAATCCCTTGAGTTCGCGATCGATGACTGGTGGTGTTACAGACTGGTTGTGCGGTCTCCGAAACACGTCAGCACGCACCCACAAATACATTTTCGAATGTGTAGCTGTTTTGTCGATTCATGAGTAACCATTTGACAAATTACTTGTAATTGAATCATTTTGTAATACAGAGGAATGCTGACTCTTTTCAAATTTCCTAATCGTACAAGATTCGTTGTCTTGAGGCGGGGTGTGTCACAGAAATGTATACATATACTTTGCAGGTACCCGTCGTAGTACCAATAATTGCCCGAGACTACAACGCAAAAACTGGGAATCGCCAACGCTTTGCGATACTTGAAACTGGCGCGTACTATCTATACTACAAAAACGAGAATTCAGATTCGTAGGACAAGTACCTGCAGACGAAGACAAAGGTGAAGTAGACGAAACACCAGGCTAACCACAAAGAGACTCAAGTGGAGGCGCAAATGGTTTTCCAGACTTTGTCGTCCAATTGCCGCACAAACCCTGTCTTATCGGCCAATTAGAGAAAATTAGGGCACAACATGGCTTCTTCTGCAACCTCCGCGGCGCTTCCACAACCGACAGAAAAGCATCAATGGAATCAAACTAGCCCGACATACCCACGGTAACACGCCATACGGATGGGTGCAGACGAAGAGTCAGACACTGACAGACAAGCCAAACGCAGTATGAGTACAATCGAAAAGTGGGAACAGTCCCGGGTCTGGACTCCGGGTCGCTCTTGCCTTGTCACCTCGACCTAGGGTAGGGACGGACTCACAACGCCATTTAAAGAGAGGCAACCGCCCTCTTTTCCTCTTGCTTCTTCCTGATTTTTCTTTCCCCCCCGTCGTTCTTGTCCATCTTTATTATTGTCTTTGACCTTGTGCCGAGCACATATTGTCACTTCGTTCTTTTCAAAACCAAATCTTCGGTCATTCACTGCGAAGTTCGGACTCTTCAATCCAACTACACAACAGTCTACTAGATACTTGCCTTTCGTCCCAGGTTGATCCTGACACATACAATCCTTCTACAATCTACGAACTTTCGAACACTTGATTTATTCAATCCTCGCCATGTATGTCACGAACGCCTTCCTTGCCACGGTGATGGCAACCGCTGCCGTGGCCAAACCTCACAACTTCCACGCCGAATTCCACAAACGTGCAACCTCTGCCACCTCTACCAGCAAAATCGGCGCCGCCTACAATGACGTCTCCCTCGTCTCGCTCGTGACCGGTGCCTCGTGGGCCTACAACTGGAATCTTGAATCTGGCGGTTCCATGCCTACCGGTGTCGAATACTGCCCTATGCTCTGGGGTCCCAAGATGTACAACGACTGGAACTCAGCAGTCAACACCGCCCTATCGTCCGGAAGTAAGTGCATCCTAGGCTTCAACGAGCCCGACATGGCCAGTCAATCCAACCTGAGCCCCGAACAAGCCGCGGCCGATTACCAGACCTACATCACGCCCCTAGCCGGCCAAGCGACTCTCGTGACACCAGCCATCACCAACGGCGCCGGCACCAACGTCGGTTTGGACTGGATGAAGAGCTGGCTCGCAGCCTGCAACGGCGCCTGTAAACCTAACGTCATGGCCGTGCACTACTACGCCAACGCCGACATCTCGTATTTCAAAGACTTCATCAACAAAGCCACCGCTCTTGCGGCAGATAATGGTATGGAAAGCGTCTGGATCACGGAGTTCCAAAACACCGGCAGCACGGACGAGCAAGTCGCGTTCTTGAAGGAGGCTCTCCCTTGGCTCGATGCGAATACTGCCGTCGGTCGATATGCGTATTTCTACACTGCTGATGGGTATTTGTTGACGGATAGGATGTTGAGTACCGTTGGCCAGGCGTATGTTTCTACTTCGTAGAATCTGTCTACCGGAAGTATCAAAGCGGCTGGAACCCGCTCAATCGATTTATTGATAGACTATATACCCAGCATCTATATCCCGATGATTATGATATACGAGCATGATCGGTCTTTTCTTCTTTCTCTAGTTTGATTTTGTCTGCTTTTTGTGTATTTCGAGATTAGTCGATAAATCAGCTGATTTTTCCTGCGATCAGACCCTCTCCCCACTGTGTAGGTACAGAAAACCCTTCATCTTCTAGAACAACGCCTCTGTCCAAGCGGATGTAAAGTACCACAGGCCTAGACCATATCTGAGCACACTGAGTATAAAGTAGAAATATTAATTGAATTAGGGCGTTCGGTGTGCGTAGGTAATTTCCCGCTACCATGGATGCGAGGAAGATGCCGACAGAGGGAAAAGTAACGTTCCCCTCAATTTTGTGATAGGTTCTGCTGGGGTTGTGCCTGAATGCTCCTGTATTTTATTTTTGGATTCATAAAGATGGTTTCATACTTCCAACAAGTCTTCATCTGGCACTCGGGTATCATGACGACGGGAAAAGTCTCTCGTAATCGTAATTGCGCCTTATGTCAGTTAACTCAGACTACTCGCTGAGCAGAAATATTACGCTGTTGCCGCAAGAATAGTGGCCAATCCAGCGTTATCACCTTCGCAGGCAAGTTGCTAATTAGCGGACGTGTCGATTATGGCGAATACCGCAGGCTCGCAGCCTCGGGCATTAATATCTAGGTTTCTCTAACCAACCAGGGCATTTAAATGATCCACTCGGTCATTGTCAATGATAACCCAGTGGATAGGTATTCGAGGAATTGATTAACACTTTGTACAACCATCTTATGATACTTGATCACCCAGAATATGCATAGCTTCCCAGTTTGATATAGAGAATCGAACAGCACATCTACACTTATTTCTCTATCAAAAAAGCGTATGAACGCTAAGTAATGTAGTTATACTTGGAAATTTTTGATTCTCTCCTGATAGAATAGAGATTTTGTTAAGAAATGATTCTAATTGGCTTCATCCAAGCAAAGGGTGACCAATTTAGGTGGTAGTGCTCATGTATAGATAGGTTAATGCCTGAGGCCGCGGTATTCACCCTAAACGGGCTCCCACCTATGTGTCAAATGACTCAAGTCATTTAATACATCTCAAGGACCCATCATTTTCTCGAGTAACATGACTAAATCCCCAATATTGTCAACAACATCCACATTCTTTAGTGCAATGAGCATAAACATAATTAGAATCTCCTCTTATAGACCAATAACTGAAAGCTTTTTCAGTAGCTGTTTGTCGAGGTTTATAACAGCAATTACATTGCCGTTCACAACATCCACCTGTTGCAACACATTTCAAGTGTTGGAATAAATCTGTAGATTTATCATCACTAAAGAAATCAATCCAGAAATCCCATGCTTCTGGGATGGTTTCCAGTTGTTCAACTAGATAACCTAAATTTTGCTTCTGTAACCATATCTCCTGGATCGTATGCTCAAGGTCTTGTTGTAAACTCTTTAACGCCTCTGATCCTGATTGTGCTTGTTGTTTCTGGAGATGGAGATTATCAATCAAATAAATATGACGTTGAACAAGTTGATTGAGCTTATTAGACTCGGAAACAAAGCTGTTTTTCCACTCTGAAACTCGTGGAATTTTTTTATTATAATCCCATCGTTCTTGTCTTTCACGTTTCAATTTTCTCAACTGGGAGGCTTCATATTCCTTTTTTATCCAATAGAAGATCCTTGTTATAAGGAGCAAGCTGAGGAGGATGATCGGTGCTAGAGACCACATTTTTGATTGATGTTGTTGATATTGTTGATGTTGCTGATGTTTCTGATGGTGATGTTGTTGTTGATGATTTTGCTGATAGTTCGTTTTCTTTGATGGGTGTTGGAAGCTTTTACATAGACTTACAAACGTCAAAATTGCGTATGAGACTCAACTTTAATTCTGCATTCAGACGTGTGATGACGATATCCGGACAGTGCTACTAGGGCTTTGCTGCTGATGTAGCTGCTACTGATTGATCAACCTTGCTTTCTGCAGACTTTGACTCTTCTTCATACTCGAGTGAGTTGAGTGGAGATATAAGTTCGTTTAGTCTCGGATATTATACAATAAGGGAAGGACCGTCTGGAACGTTTCACAGGTCGAATTTATGTTGATACGTATTGACCAAATCCATTCAAAAGCATAGAATATCATATATGGGTCGTCATATCCCCTTCATTTACCCACTGACTGATATCTCGAATGTCCTCATACTCCACATTACCCGGATTGGTACTATTTCGCCGGCCGTGACTGTCCTTGCCCAGCCACAAAGCAGTGATTGAGAGTCTCATATAAACGGAATTCAGAATTCGCATTGTTTTGCAGACTGGATCGAAAATCGTTGTAATTATCCACAGTGACCTGATAATCTCGACCCCTTTGTAGAACTAGGATCGGCTTATGCATGTCTTTATGTGGTTTGAATGGGATTCAGAGAACGGCACTCAAGCCAGTAAGTAGGACCAAGGCTGAACGGTCTGTTTCGCCGGTGTCGACAGGCTCAAATCTGGGCTGCCTGCGAGATCGGCTTGCTTTTCGAAGTCTTCCAGACTCGGGAGAAGTCCTCTGAGAGATCCAGGGTCTTCTCCAATTGAGACCAAGTACCGAACCTGGCGGATTAGACGCCGATACATCCAGTCGGTAGGAGTTGCTATTAGGATGCAGCCGGCGACAGAGTCATTGGTAGCCGCAAGATGAGCGGCCATTAATCCACCCAGACTATGGCCTAGGATGGAGATCTTGTCTGTACAGATCTCAGGGTGCCGCTTCAAACTTTCAATTGCATGCGGTGCATAACCGTATTCTTGAGTGAGAGTATAATTTTGTTTATTAAATCCGAACAATCGGTACCAGTATCTGTTGGTAAATGTTGGTGTGGCGATACGACATACTGCTATGTTGTTCATGGCTAGACCCAACGCAATATCTTTGAACGGTTTTAGGGCCCCAACAGTCGAGTCTCTATCTGCAGGTCCAGAGCCACCGAGGATTATTAAGCAAGGATGTTTTTCTCCTTTGGGGTTGGGTGTAGGAAGGGTCAGAGTGCCTCCAGTTTTGGAAAACCAATTCCCAAACGACATATTCATATTCTGAATGGAGTTTGTGTCAGCATAGGAAGGAGGCCACCATGTAAAAGGCGCCATTCCTAAGCCAAAAAGATGGCCAGAAAAAGTCATTCTGAGTACAGCGTTCAATCTGGCTTTGTTGAAATACACCGGCACGGTGGCAGTCAGAGTAAACCATCCAACTGAACATGTTGGCGAACCGATGGATTCAAGTGGTCCAAAGTTTCTTTCCACTAATTTCCATGCATTTTCGATGAGTTTCTCAGTGATGAAATAGCGAAGTAGTGGGAAGAAATGCTGCCGCAAGGCTTGCCAGTTGCCGTTGCGGAGAGTCGTCAGCGCGGTGTTGGCGGTTTGTTCGGCTAGTTTCTTTCGAGAGTGTATGCGAGGGAATGTAATACGAGACCATATTTGGCAGATAAAGGAAAACATTTAGAGTTTATTTCTCTCTCTTCGTAGATATGAAGCCTAGAAAGTAGAATGCAAAGTTAAAAGAAAAGTAAGAAGCCTGACGCAGGGCTTAGCTTAAATAACCACTAATTAACTAGGTATCGGCTGCTACTTGCTAGTACATACGTGATTTGATTTTTTACGAATAACGACGTGGGGGTAAGGAAAATGAGAAAAGAAGGAGATCGACGAATGGATAGATGACATCTCGATCTTGACGCTGAAGATCTAGGGCTTGTCCAACACGCTTTCCCAATTAGGCAATACCTGAAAATATCCGAATACGTAGCGAGAAGCGAATATAGGAACGTAGGACGCCATGGTAGAGGCAATTTGTCTGAGATTTCTTACTTCTCTTTTCATTTTTTTTCTCGCTAATCATTCCCATGTCGATTTGCCGGTATCAAGTGTCAAAATCTTAGACATACAAACACCCAAAGGTGGAAAGCGCCCGGGAATTACCGCCAGATGGATGCCATTATTTCCAGGCCCCAGTCGTTTTTGGGAATGTGTTTGCCTCTGCTTCTTCTAATCTCCTCTTCTTCTTTTCTCTTTCCCTTTCTCATAACTTCAGTCGTTCAACCTGGAGAATTCTTTGACCTCAATCTTCCATCACTTGCTTACGCCTTACGGGCTTAAAGCCCAGAACCTTGACACTTCTTTTTCAAATCATTTCCTTCGGTCATACACGAAATCCTATAGACGACCTTGACACGTACTTGTGACCCCTCTCTCAGAGGCGTTCTCCACGACTCCGTTGCGTCCTTCCCCTGGCCGCTTCGATCAAACTCCTTCGTCAGCAATTGGTCGAAAGATCTAAGACGCGTCCGAGATCTTGAGGCAATATGAACCTCGAGCAATTCTTGATACGTATACAAAGCGGCGCGTATTACGTGGCGAAACAGTTGCTTGGGCAGGAATTGTCAATCGCAGACGGTATTCAGCTGAGATTGGTGTCTCGAGCCACAAACCTCGTCGTCTTGGACTATCCTATCCTCATCACTCTGTATGTCTCCACGCTGTCACCGGACCTGGACTATCTCGAGGCGTCTCCAAGAATGACAGGTTATTGAGACACGTATCCACTCTCGTGTGGGATCATTCGGTTTTTCCCCTTTGTTTCTTCCTTCCAGGGGACACGTACGAGAATTATCAGGGGAAAAAGTCCATGATAAGAGACATGGGAGAAGCTGTGAGAAAACTGTTCATGAGTACATGGAAAGCTGAAGCTACAACTCAGAGAAAAAGTCTTGAAAGTAATAGGGATGTTACTCTGCTTACGAGGGTCTTACCATTGCTTAAATCTGTGGATTCCATCATATTTGCTGGCAGCTTTTTTAATGGAGACGGGAAATCACCTGCCTTTGGAGCCTACTCCAAGTTTGTTCCCCGTGAAACAGATCTACCTATTGCAACATACTGGTGCAAGCTTGGCGAGACCTACCTACCCGATCCAGAAGGGGATTTGTACTACAAAGTTTCAACTCAAGATTTCGAGAGCGGTTTCTGGAGAACTCTCTGTGTACGTGGGTTAACAATCCTTCGTGACATTTTATCACATAGAGAATCGGAGGGAGTTTCAATTCATAGAACAAGCTTGCAACACCTGTTTCCTAGACTCAGGAGGATGGACCTGGACGGCATTCCAGCTGATTTCATCTTTCCATCGAGTGGGGGACCAGCCTTTGGTGTTCTACAGGAGTCCACGAGCGGGATACAGGAACTGAATATTGTAGTGCCAGGACCAGATTCGTTGGACACGACGGTCCAATTCTCGAAAAAAATCATGTCCATTGCCCAGATGTATTCAAAATCGCTGCAATGCTTGATGGTGGAAGTCGATATATCCAACAGAGACGATTTATATCGCATTCCTTTGATCCCCGCAATGACTCGACTGTTACCGCAGCTTGCTTTGGTATCAAGCATAACGATATGGATGGGTGGCCTGTACACAACACATGCGGAGCTTTTAGCCTTTGGCAAAGTTGTTAAAGCTTGCAGGTCATTGAGATCGCTGCTACTGGGTGAACTATGTTTAGAAGTTGAGACCTGGCGAGGTATCTTGAACAAGTGGAAAAAGTCCGAAGACTTGAATGGCCTAGATAGAATCGTGTTGAATTGTGCCTACGACACTCCTGACGCAGACGACTTTGTGGAGATTGCAGCTTGTTATCGATCTATAACAGATACGGCTATTGTGGATTGGTTGCATGAGAGGACAAGCGAGTTCTCTTGAGGAATCTTGGGAGAGGAGCTAATACAGTTGTACTGCTCTCTTTCCACAAATGGTGGTATACGACATTTGCCTTTGTCATTTTGATTGCCCTTTTCTGTCTGTTTGTCCTTTCATTCGAGCCTGCTTGTTTTAAGAAGACCCCAAAAGTGTTTGATTGATGACGAACGCGTTACTTAGACAGAATGCAAAATTTACGTGAAATCAAACCCGTTTAACGTACGCACAATTGTGTCTCCATAGTCCTCGAACCCTCTCCAAAAGTGCTTTAATCGACCGCATAGTATAACAGATCCCGTGCTGTAAGCTGTTATCCTCAATGTCATATACTTGTCTATATTTCACTCCTTCAGGGGCTCATCACGACTACAGTAGCACCTGGATATAACAAACAGAAGGCCCCCCTATCGCTATATTGATTTTGGGTTATGTTTCATTTATATGCATAAGGAGAGCGCTCCAAATTGTTAACCGGTTATTATATCAAAGTGTCCCCATTGACATATGAACCCAAATTTCTAGATATCGGATCTGGGACGTTGGAGGGCCTTCTGTTCGTTACGGCCAGGTTCTACTGTATCCCGGATCAGCCTGTAGCCTGAGAAGTAGGCTGTTAGGGCTGCAGTGGGTCACTTGTAGGCCCCAGCAGGCCTCCAAGTCTACATAAACGCACTCGAATCCGGAGATCAACAGAGGAGTATACTTAAAGGGCGAACAGGCTGGCACGAGCTTAGAGTATTGTAGGAAGTAATATTATACATAGATTATGGGTATCTCCAATATGCGAAACTCCCAACTTAGCCAGTATCCTGAGCCTCATCGTGAGCCTCCATGGCAACATCCTCTGACGCTAGGACTGTAGTTTCATCTGTCGCTAAATCCATTTTATCTTTTCCATTGTGTAGTATCACCTCTGACGACTGAGGCTTCTCATCCTCGGTAGTATCGTCTTCAACGACAACCTCTTCCCACACGCGAACCGTCTTATCCAGTCCACAACTAGCTAAGAGCCTCTTTCCATTGAGTTCGGCCGTATCAACTCCTAGGACGACATCGGTATGACCTTCAATTCGTTGCAGAATGTTTTTCTCAACCACATCCCAACACACCAAAGCCCCGTCTTCGCTGCCACTGACCGCGAAAGCATGCGCCGGTCCGTCTGGGGCTTGATATGTGCCAAAGTTCCCGCACAGACTGTATTTGCGATTAATGTGTCCTTGGTATGTCTTGATACATCGTCCTTGCACATAGTCCCATAATCGGATACAGTCATCCAACGTCCAGGCCAGCACGTATTTGCTATTAGGCGAAAAGCGTACAGCCATAACCGGCGGATTATCTTCGTGCACGAGCGTGCGCAGACATTGTCCCGTCATCGTGTCCCAAATTCGAATCAGTCCATCGGACGAACAAGACACAACCAGCGTGCCGTCGTGACATACATCGATACCAGCGACGGGGTCCGAGTGAGCAGGTAAAGAGCGCATAACTTTCGCTGTCCGAACATCCCATAAGAAAACAGCCTCATCGTAGGATCCGCTTGCAAGTATATTCCCTTTCGGCGAAAATGCGATTGAGTAGACGTAATTATGGTGGCCGCTAAATGCCCGTGGATGAGCTTTTCCCGTCAATGCGTTCCACAGTCGAATCGTCTTGTCATCTGAACCAGTGGCGATGGTTTCGTTATCTGGACTCCATGCGACCGTCGATATTCCGGCTAGGTGGCCTTCGAATGAGTGAATGAGGTTGCCGGTTAAGGTATCCCAGACTTTTAATATGCCGTCCGCTCCTATGAAATGTTAGCACGGATATCCCGGCGCAAACGTAAGATAATGTATGGGGAAAGGTACCTCCACTAGCGATCATGGTCTGATCTGGCGAAAACTTCACAGCAGAAACACCACGAAGATGCCCCTTTAATAAATGCTTTTCAACATAATTTACACGATCTGGTTTCGGCGGTGGAGGAGGCGGCGCAGGCTCAGAGGGCGGTTGCTCGAATTGTTCGGGAGAATGTGCATCATTAGATTCTGTATTATTTGTATCGTCATTTGCTGGAGTAAAGTCGCCAGACTCTTCTGCTTTCATATCGGTCTCCTCATTTTCGGCATGGTGATCTGACTCCACCGACTCGTCCTTGCTAGGCGACTGTTCCCGCGTATTGCGCTTCCACGGCCCATCCGCATCCATGGAGAGTTCATCTGGACTATCCGAGCCATTCGGACTGTGAGATTGATTTTTATATTGTCGACGATTAGCTATTGCCTTTTTTGCAGACCAACTTGCTCTGCGACGCTCCAGTTCGTAGTCGGAGTTTGCGGCGAGTTCGTCGGAGGAAGACGATTCATCACGGGCTGGAGATTCTCGTTCGGATTGATCTTCAGTAGCGCTGTCGTTGAGTTTGCGACGTTTTGGCGGTGGGTTCGCGGTATCTGCTCTGGGGCGAGCCATCATACAAATCTTATAAAAGAGCAACGAGTAGAATGATATTTGGACGAAAATTGATCTTTTGCAAGGGTCGACCATCTTTTGATGCGGCACAAATTCCTGCCAGACGCGGTGATAAGAAGCGCGTTCGGCCAATCAGAGCAAAGGCGGTGAGAATACCCTAGTAGGCTACTGGGATGAATTCATGTTTACGCATTCTCTCTTAGCAACCAACTTCATGAATTGACGTTCTTCGTACAACAAGCGTTACAGCTATATCGAAATGGCGACAGACGGAGGCACCTCTCCCACCCGCATCCGCATCCTCACCCTCAATTGCTGGGGCCTCAAGTACCTCTCCAAATTCCGTCATGAGCGCATGTCAGAAATCGGCCGCCAAATCGCCATCGCCGACGACCCTCCGCAAATCGTCGGTCTACAAGAATGCTGGACTCAGCAGGACTACAAGAGTATTCGCAAACAAACCAAACATATCCTTCCGTACGGCAAATTTTACTACAGTGGAGTGTTTGGCGGTGGGCTAGCGATTCTGTCTAAATGGCCGATTGAAGAGAGTAGTATGTTTGCATACCCGCTCAATGGGCGTCCGACTGCGTTCTTTCGTGGAGATTGGTATGTCGGCAAGGGAGTTGCATGCGCTCGAATACGTATGGGACCGAGGGCGGATGATATTGCAGAAGTGTTCTGTACGCATCTACATGCGCCGTACGAGAAAGAACCGCACGATTCATATCTCTGTCATCGAACCGCGCAGGCATGGGAAATTTCCAAATTGATGCGCAAAGCTACCGAAAGGGGCCACTTGGCCATTGGATTGGGAGATTTCAATATGGTGCCCATGTCATTTGCGCATCGGTTGATTACGGCGCATGCCCCAGTCAAGGATGTTTGGCGACATCTACATCCGGACTCATCCGTTGGAGCTGCAGATTCAGCTGCGGAGAAGAAGCGAGGCAGACCCATTCCATCGGCAGATTATAATATAACTGAGAACGGCGCTGCAAGTGACGGTCCTTTCAATACATGGCGGTGGTCGAAAGAGCAACAAAAAAGGTTGTTTAAGGGCGAGGATACTTTCATTGATGGTAGTCAACCGGACCCCAAGGGTCGACGATTAGATTATATCTTTGTTGGAGACGGTGGATATCCACCATCCTTTCCTGCAGCACGATGGAATATTGAAGCAGCCTGGGTTACCATGATGCAACGCCATCCTACGCTTAAAGTATCACTTAGCGACCACTTCGGCATCGAGACGGTCATTACACGAAATCTTGACCAGACTAGCACAACTTCACCCGAGTCTGAAAATCGCCAACCAGAACCCGAAACTGCCGACGACAATGGTTTCGCTGTCCAACCCTCGTCTCAGCTTCATCCTTCTTCCACACCCAGCTCTGCACTCACAGTCGAAACCTACGACGAAATCCTCGCCATGGTCCATACATACGAACTCCGCGAACGCTCCCAACGTCGATGGCGCTTGGCGCATTTCATACTCTCCGTTCTCGTTTCCATTGGCTGCTTCGTGGGCGTATGGTGGACATCTGACGTGATATATGTCGCTTTCATTCTCACATTTGTGAGTACTTTGAACTTTGGAGCCGGTATTTTGAATGGTTTGATTGGTGGATTATTCATGTCTGCAGAACTACGATCGTTGAAAGAGTTCAAGTGGGAGGTTAGGACGGCGAGACGGCTTGCGAGTGTTGCTGCTGGGAATAGTAAGGATGCTTTGGGGGACGATGATGAGGACTTGTAGTCGTCTATTTGAGGAGTTCGGTAATTATTTAATTTATATAGACTGGCCATGTTTGATAGATGCCGGTTTGCTACAATTACTTAATATCTAATTGAATATCATGATATAATGTCTGTTGCATTTCAAACTGTGATTATTTGACATGCTTTGCATAAAGGAGTGTGGCCCATCATGGGTAATTCGCACATCGAGCAGCAGATGAACAAGCGAAATTACTCAGCACACTCACGCTTACGCTGCTCGATAACATTGAGCGCCTCCTCAGCAGCCTTGACACCACTAAGCACCATAGCCCCAAAAGTAGGACCCATACGATTGAATCCATCAATCTCAGACAACTCCATACCACCAATAATCAAACCTTTGGTGACCTCACGGGTATTCTTGACAATCGCATCTTCAGCGGCATTCATATCCAATCCGCGCATACCGCCTAGTTTCTCAATAGCGGTCATAGAGACAAGTCTCTTGGCGCAGAAAGCGCCGAATGGGCCGTCGTGGCCAGTAGTGCTGATCACGAGAGGAGCGTTGATGGTGTTGGGGTCCATGCAGGATTGATCGTCGTGGTGCATTGTAACCAAGGTCCAGTTTGTGACTACACCGGCGATGCGGACGTCCTCAATGCCGTTTGCGCCGGGACGGGTGATTAGATCCTCGACGCTGGTGGCGTTGAAGAGTTTGATGTTGGGGAAGGAGAGAACTTTGGAGAGGAGAGTGGATGTGAAAAGGGCGGCGTGTTTGACGACGACATAGTTGGGGTTGCTGGCGTCTTCTTCGTAGGGGACGCCGAGGTCGTTGAGGAAGACGTCTGCGGGCTTGCGCATGATCATGGCAGAGAAGAGTTGACCGCCGAGCCAAGCACCGCCACCTGAACCGAGTCAGTAATCAAGTTCCATGATACAGAGTGAAGGGAGGGACATACCAGGAGAAACATTAGCCTCGACAATAGCAATCTTCAAGTCCGGACGAGCCTTTCCGAGAACATAGGCAGTACTCAAACCGCAAGAACCAGCACCGACAATGACAATGTCGCTCTCCGCATACTTGTCAAGGTCATTGAAGTAGCGACGAGTCATGGCACGGGAAACCTGGCTCTCCCGGATAGGAGCAAACTTGAAGCTGTCCCATTTGCCGGCAAACTCATCCAAGAGCTTGGTCTGCTGCTGGCCCTGGGTGGTGAAGGAGAGCACCTCGGGGGTGAGCTTGTCCTTCAAACCATTGCCAGTGGTCATGACAGGGGCGGACTCAAAGATGGCTGCTGGAGGAGACATTTTGTATCAAGAATGATAAAGTATTCTGTAAACAGTCAGCATTCCCCGACTAATTGATATAAAAAGGAGAGGACAGAAAGCATGATCCTTTCGCTGGTATTATCCAGATCAAGTTGTGACCGTCTGATTTCAGCCAGATCCTTAGAGCCTCGACTATATACCTAAGTATATCATCAAGGATAAGGAGTCAAGCACCGGTTCATGCCACTACCTGTACCATAGATACCTTGACAAAGACACTGGATGTCATTTTCCAGTGCTCTATAGAGCGAAAGAGTTTCAAAAGCTTTCTGCCTCCCGTAAGGGGTAGGCTAGATGGTGGTGGTTTACATCGTTTGTTTGAACGACTGGAATATGCTATAGGTTAGTACTGTTCTAAGCATCAAGGGGTAAGAGGGAAATACAAATCTGTGAACTGCTTGGAAGCTGTGATCGAATTGACTGATGTGTTGGTGCTGGGGTGAATCAAGAAGAGAAAAGAAATCAAGCAAAGTGAGGGGCTGCGGGGTCTTTTATACATAAGCTTTAACCCCTCCCAAAGTCTCTCTCAGTGGATATTATGTACGTATATGAGTCAATTACTTTTACTTTTACTCTAATTTATCCGAGAGACCCGGTGGAATCAGCCCCGGCAAATCACCATCTTCTTTATTCGGATTCAGGTGAGCCCATCGAGATAGCTGTTCCGGCTTTTCCCTTTGGTTCCACTGTGACGCCAGAATGAGTGGGAGGATCGACAATATTCATGGAAATTCTCTTGATGATACGTGGTATGGTAAATAGAGTATATTCGTACTATTGTACAAAGCTCTGTTACATATGTGCAACCCTACGAGTGAAGCTCAACTTGTATACTCACCCCGTAATCCCCTGCACGTCTCTCTTCTCCGCGGATTCGATCTTCTGCTTTGACCCAGTTCTTCATCTTTCCGCACTTCTCGATTATACTAGCTGTGTCGAGCAAGGCCTCTTTTGTAATTGCCTGTCTCGTCTCCTCGTGGAATTTGACTCGCAGGCACAGACAATCCGTTGTTCCCTGTTTCTTCTTGAACGTTTGTTCCCATTTCGTACTGAAACCGATACGTGGCTTAACAGCTACACGACCAGCCGGATATACATCTCCAATAAGCGAGGCTACACGACCGAGATATTGAGTCCACCACGCCTCTTCTGCTGAGACAAACTGGCGGAGACGTTTCTGGAAGTGTTCTTCGGCTGGTGCAAGATCACCCGGCCATCGCTCGGAAAGCACCAATGCCATGATTGCCCTATCGCGGTGTGCAAGGCTGTTTGCGGACGCCAAAATACCGGTTGTAGTGCTATATAGTCCGGCAGCTGGTCGAGTCTCCCTCGGTACGGATGCATGGACGAAAAGAAGATTACTGATGGCATGGAGTAAACTAGGTGAGAATGACTGTGGACAATGTTTTGAATGTATAGGCGATGAACTTCCCGGCAGTGAAGACTGAAGAAGGTCGTATATGGCATCTGCTGAAGAACGGGCATAGGGCATCGTAGCAATGAGAAGAGGATCTTGCTTTCGGATCTCGGATTCGAGCATATCAAAAAGAAATCCTTCACGCACACCTCCCTGGCAAAATCTGACAGACTTAATGGCAGGAAGAGACTCGGTAAGGACATTCACGAGCAAAGCAACAGCCGGAACTTGTGAGGCTCTTCGTTTAGATACACGGAATATCTTCTGGTCCGCCGAATTTGAAGCCGTTTGCATGATATTGAACGTATCCTGGAAATCGGCTGGCTTTCCCTCGAATCCGTTGATGATTGGAATAGGATAGGGGTTCAACCGTGACTGACTCATAAGAAGATAACCCCATCCTCTAAATCCTCCACCTGACAAGTAGAGATCAAATCCGCCTTGTGTCGTAGCAGCTTGTGCAAGGCTTTCCGGGACTTCTAGGTCTTTATATGCATTCCGAAAATTCTCCTTCATTTCTGCAATCAATTCCTTCTCAGCCTTGGACCCCTTGTTTCTGGCTTCTTGTAACCTTCTCGTAAGCGCTGCGGCACCATACGGAAAGCTGATTGACCCCCGAGGACTCGTTGTGACATGTCCATCCTTTGCAACCATCCATGTAAGTTGTGTGCTACCACCGCCTAGATCCATCACCAATCCTTGCACGGCGGCAAAGCTGCTCGCAACACCCAAGGCACCGATACGGCCTTCGTCCGCTTTTGAGAGCATCTGTACATCCCATCCAGTACGCTGTTTGATTGTATCAAGGAACTCCTTCGAGTTGGGGGCCGTTCTCGTTGCTTCAGTAGCCAAAACGTATATATTCTCTGCCGGAACCTCGAAATCCTCACAAGTTGTCTTGAAGCGTAGTAGCCGTAGAATCACGTCTTCTATTACTTTGGCTGCAATTGGACCCCGTTGACCGTCAGCGGTTGTGAATTGAGCATCGTACAGTGAAATGCCCGCGCGGTCTTGGAAAACTGTTGGCATGATTCGCGTTGTCGGCGCTTCGAGGTTGGAAATGGAGAACCGGATACCATTACTGATGCTCGTTAGCTCATTTCCAGATCGGGCTATAGTTTCTCTTACCTGCCCATATCCACCACACCATAGAGGCTTTCCGGTTTCAATTCTCGCATTGAAGCCATTTTGCGCGGGGGTAAATGCGATCTTGCTGGAGGAGTTACAGAAGTTTTCCGATGACGTGGGAGAACCTATGAAGTTCTGGTAAGAGTGATTGATGGTCCATATATATTTGAAGAGAAATATCGCTATCGTGCAGGCATATTGCAATGTTTGAGTGAAAATGAGCGTGAAAAAGAAGCAAAAAAGAAAGCGGGGAGACAATCGATCTCCTATCTTATCGGCCGATGACGTCGCATGTTTCCTTTGACAACCTCGTATACTCTACCACAATATTATATTCTTCAATGTTGGAATCAATTTGTATTCGTCTATATTCAATGTAGCATGCCAAACCTGAATGAATGATCAATTCGCACGACCAAGTGCAAAATGGTAGAGGTGTCATGAAGTCCACATCCACCAGGACAGATTGCTGCACTTCAAAAAGCCTCGAAATCATTGCCCAATCCGTATTGATTCTGGATGTGAATTGTGAAATTCTTGAACTTGCCGCTCTCTTTCCTCGTCTGGTCCTGTTAAGTGGATGACCAGGTCTTGCTCAATCCAAACTTCGTGATAGCCGTTCCAATCCAGCATCAACGTCTTCTCCAATATATCCTCGATCTCTTTCTTTTCCTCTTCAATGCCTTCCTCCAGTCATTTCTTGTGCTGTTCAAGAGAATTAAATAAATAGGTGAAGTCAAGAAGACTATTACCACAAAAGATGCATTTCACTATTCTGTTGTCTTGAATTGGAAGGACATCTCTCACAAGCCGTGCCATATCAATAACGAAACCTGCCAATTGATATAGCTGCCTACGGTTAAGCTTCGTACACCTTATGCCGGTGAAAATAAAGTGTATGGTGTTTTCTGGACACTTTTCCAAAATTTGATGAATCACCGCCTGCAGGACTTCCATGGTCCTTTGTTAATCCGGCGTTCTTGAATTTTCGATTCTGGTAGGTTCATGGGTAACTTCGAAGCAACCCCAATCTTGATTCTTTGTGTATCCTCTGGTTAAGGGCTGAACCAGTATAGATTCCAATAGTATGATACTCAAGGTGAGGGGGTTTTAACCTTTTCATCGGAAGATCATTGCAGAATATGTGTATAACCCACACTTTACCGTCGGGACGAATGCCTCCATGAAGTATATGCTAGACGTCGGGTGTTAGACGACATTCTAATAAGAATTCCGTTTCAAAGAGGTCCGACCACGATAAATACCATGGCCGTGACGTCTCCTTGTCGGCTTCAGAGAGAATAGAACCCGCATGGAGGACAGATTGTATAAGGCGATCATGTACTCGATATTCATGCTGGAGACCTCGACTAAAATCCTCCAAGTTTTCCAGGCTATATAATGTGTTGCCTTGCATGTTATTGTATTGGCCGTGTGTTGGTGAACCATGAGACATTCCTATACCATATTAGTTAGCCATGGACACGGAAGGCTGAATGTCCTAGTTCCTCATTTTTTGCTTGCTTGAGCACATTCCTGACTCAGTGTTTGTATCTCTTCCAGGCAGACATGTGTGTTATTTATTAGTCGTGAACGATACTCCGAAAGGTGCTCTCAGAGCGCTTGTAGAGATAAATTAAGGGAACTTGCTGGAAATTTTTTCACTGTATACACTTATATCACCTTTTGACATTGACCCCGTGATATAACTTTGTCTGCAGCTAAGTAGACAAGAAGCATGACTTTGAAAGTCCGAGTCTAATGATCAAGAAACAAATCATTGGAATAGGTAAACTGTAAACTGCGTGATGATGATCTTCAAAAAGGAAAAATACGGAGATTTTTATAACCGGATTGTGCGCGTTTCCCTATGATATCGTAGGAGTAGAGTCAATCGGAAATCCTCGACTCACAGGAGTCGCAATGTCGCAACCATAGGTACATTAGGTACATATGTGAGTCAATTAATATGACTGTACAAATTTTACTCGTCTGATATCTCCTATGCGGAAAAGTATCTTCCAGTCAGCTATTTCAAACCTCGCGGCTGAGTCTTATACAAGTCCGTTCCTTGGCCCAATACAAGATGACTACTTGGCTATGAATAAGTGGATATAGGTATCATATTACTTTGTTAGCTTATGTTTCTCGGCTTTCAAACGCATTGGCAATAGCTGGCGTTACGGTTATTAGATGGATATATGTATAGTATTTCTTTGCAGCTGAGAACAAGATTTCTGGAACCTAATGTAATAATGATATTGGAACTAGGGTCATCTATTGGCCATCTATATCCCCAAATTGGGCCATAGCCGTGCCCCATACAACGGAGTCTGGACACTCGACCCTTAATCATCCACCAGAGCACCCGAAAATGGCACAAGAGCATTGGAGACTATGTCCGTCCGAATCTCCAGGTTAAACCACTTTCCATGTTTTTCTGACCACTTTAGAATTAACATGCGGTCTGTTATCGCTTTCACAATTCTGTCCCGGATTTCCACTTTCCCTTGCTCCCGCATCAACTTCTGTACTTGAATCAGAAGAGGGTCTTCCTTTTTCATCATATGCGCTCCTTTCTTTTCAAAAGGCCTTAGGAAGCCATTTCCGCAAAATATGACTTTCAGCCGGCTTTCACGTCCGGCCACCTTCACTTTGTTCATGAGTCCCCCCAACATTAGCACGAGAGTTGCCAATTTCTGCGGCTCTGGATAGTCCGTGGTTATACCACTGAGGATGAAGTTCAAGCTAACATCGGGAAACTGCTCAAAGATCTGGAGCACAAGTGACTGAAGAATCTCGATGGCCTTTTGAAAACCGGACTCTACTTCGTCACTGCTGTAATGCGATACTCTGAGGGGTTTCGGCGTAATTTTTTTTGTCACTAGTTCGTTATAAAAGCGGTCCATTACACGATCCAATAGTATAACAGCCAGAGCAAAAGGCGTTGGACGTGTCAAGTCGTCGTAGCAGAAGATATCAACAATCCACGCCGTTTTGTCCTCGTAAGTCCCCCTTTCATTGGTCTTCCATCTGCAGGCAAGTTCCAGATTTTTGGCGGTGTTTTGATGAACAATCCCTTCCTCTGTTTGTAAGTCTAGGAAACACATATTAAGCGCCATTCCTGTTCGAAATCTGATGCCAAACTCGTCCGTGTCTCTCAAACGTTCCATTCGAATATCAGAGAGTTTAATATCTCGAGTGATTTTTCTGATAGTTTCATCATCAATGTTTGCTTCCTTTTGGACCTCTTGGATGAAATCAAGCAAGTTGTCATCAATTATGTAATCTTTTTGATCCACTGCTTCTGTGCCTTGGTTTTGGTCTTGTCCTTCAGATCTGCTAGACATATTTCTGTTTCATAAAAGTCAGCTGTGAAACAAATTTGGCTCGATCAGTATGCAAATCTCTTTTGGGATAGTACTTTTGAAAATTTATCGTGATCTTGTCAGTTTGCTCCTGTTTTGGTTGCAAATCCAATGGGTTTAAAGTCAAATTCCAAGTCTAAACGGTGGAGAAGGAGACCTGTAGAAGGAATAAAATGCTCAAAAGAAAGAGGAGAATTCACACTTTATAAAAGCATATTGTGCTGATCTTGAAATAATTACTCATAGCAAGTAGAGTCATTCGACCCTTGTTGACTCAACGATAGGTGAATCGAATGAGTTGGAATGTTCTTCATGAACTCATCTGATACCCCCTACACATCACACATTTGGTAAATTGATGAAATCCACTTGTTGTGGAGAGTATACTTCCAAAATTTACCTTCATACAATATGCCGAAATGAAAAACTACATCAATGGCACCAAAATAACTAGTATTCAAGAATCCAGGATACGCAGTCTATAAACCTCGTATACCTAGGTATTCTACTACAATATTCTGGTGTGAATTTCAATCTAATACTCATTTATATCACATGTTGGAAATTACAATTAGCGCCAGCAATAGCTAGCGCTAACTGGCCAAGTGACCACGAAGTCTGACTTCAGACCACCACCCAACCACAAAGACATTCAGATCAGCCCGATACCCATACACGAATTATGCCACTCCGAGATCCCGAGTCCTATAAGCTCGCTGGTTGCTCCCCCTCGTCGGTCACATCATCCGTCACCTCAAAAGTTTGGTAACGACGCCGATGTCTATTCCAATCCAATATCAATGTTTGCGCAAATACGTCCTCGATTTCTGCCTCCCGTGGGTTTGCAAATTCCTTTCTCCTCTCCGACATAAGGAAATCCAATAAATACTCCTTGTCTAGACGACCAGTTCCGGAAAAGATGCATTTGACCATTCTGTTTTTTCTCCAATTGGATCAACATATCCCACAAGCCGTCCCATATCAATCATGAAACGTGCCAAATGGTGAAGCAAATATTCATAATAATGATCAAGCACTATGCAGCTAAATACGAAGTGCATAAAAAGTTTAGGGCACTTCTCCAAAATTTGGTAAATCAATTCGGTCAGGATCTCCATGATATATTGGTGATAAGGGAATTCCGGATCCTCTTTTTTAGTTGTTTTATGCTCAACCTTGATTGAACCCCAATCCTTGTTATTTGTGGATGGCCTCTTGCGAAGTTGGACCGATAGATGGTTTAGCAGTAGAAGACTCATGCTGATGGGTGTCAATGTATGTTTTCGTGAACCGTCATCCTTACAGCAGAATATATGTATGACCCAATCTGACTCTTCGCGCCCTCCTGGGGGTACCAAACTGCGTTCCAAGTATCAGGCAATGAATTTCAGATCAGACAAATCCCCCGTATGCAGGTCTATAATGGACATGTTGAAACGCTTTGTTCCTAGGAACTGTGAGTCATAGAGGTATTCCTTCTTTAGTTTCATCAACAGTGGCATCTCTGGGGTTGCTAAGGAGGGTCCAGGAAGCGATTCAAAGGCAGTCTGTCTGTGTCGACTTTCGATCTTATGATTTTTTATGAGCTTTCAACTGACTTCCTCTGTGCGTTCCAAGATATAATATTCTATGTATTTTTCGGTGGTATTGCGTTCACGTTGTTTTTGTTGTTCTTGTGAGTTGCTAGACATTCCTGTGTCATGCTAGGCAGTTGTCAATAAATTTGATCATTTATCTTCACAAAGAATTTTCAGAGTGCAGGGTGAAGGACTCACTGGAGGTTTGCACGAATTTTATTTGGTGTAGTGGTATGTTACCTTCGGAGGTCCTTTTAATTGGATGACTGGATTCAAATTCTGAGTCTAAATGGATAAGTAGAATATATCTGGGAGAATTGAAATATTTGAATGAAGAAAACACACTTTATAGAAGTAGATTGTGCTGATCTCAGATGATACTCACACCAAGTAGAGTCACTCAACTTCCTTTGACTCAATCATAGATGAGTCAAATGTGAAGAAATCTTGCTAATGTTTTCATCTGATATCCATTTTACAATAATGATGGAACCCTGTTCGTAATGGAGAGTATGATTATAAGTTCTGCTTCTGTACAACATGCTCGAATATCAATGTGATATCAGAAGCGCCAAAAGTAGCCAGTATTATAAAATTCAGGACATGCAATCTAGGTACTCATCAAAACCCAGCCGGTACTCCAAAACCCCGTTGTAATCCTCAATGAGATGTAAGAAAGACCCCATTCAAAGTTTCGAGTTTCATGAACACATGACTTCTTGCACCAATCATCATTCTCCCACTTCAGCATCAAAGCCTGCTCACCAACAGTCTCGGCTATGCCGATTCCTTTGGAACTGCCTCTCTACATCTGTTGTTCCATATCCTGTGTAAAAGACTTGAGCAAGTCTAAAGATTCAGGTAGACCATTTCCACAAAAGATGCATTTCACCATTCTTTTATCCTTGATTGGAACAGCACCCCTTACAAGCTTTGCCATATCAGTCATGAAACGTATCAAACTGTATCGCCGCCCCTCTGCCAGAATACCCAGCCGTAGACCGCTGAATAAAAAAATGCATGGTATTTCCAGGAAACTCAGTCAAGATTTGACGAATGAACTTCTGCACCAGTCCCTTCATAGTTTCGTATTCAGCCTCTGTTCGAGACCTATTGGGAGGGGACTTCATCAGACCCGGGCTTTCGACGATGTTAACCTTTCTCATTATGCCTCCTCGTAGCATAATCATCAAAGTGAGTGGCGTAATTTTTTGTGGCTCACTATAACAGATAAATGTACAATCCACGCTCTATGCTCGTCAATATATTTGCTCGACTGCAATGTTTCCTGCAAAAATGGAGCTATGGTATTGTGATCTTCTTCTGTACCCCAATTCAGGTCCATGGTAGACATGTTGAATTTTTTGGTGTCCAAGAAATCTATTAGATATGACTTTCCGGCCTGCAGTTTCTCCAATCTTGGTATCTGTGTATCTTTGAGCTTATAGAAACGTTTGAACACGGAGTTTTTGAGTTTGTCATTTATTTCGTACTTGGTGCATAACGCTTGAACATATGCCTTCGGGTCTTCCAGGAAATACGTTCCATCGACTTATTTTGTGCCATCATTTTGGTTCCGTTTGTGTGCTTTGGTAGAGTTTCCCGTGTCATCACGATTAGCCACAAACAAGACATGAAGCCATACTCTTTGAATGTTGTGCCGGAACAAGAAGTAATCACTTGCTCTCTCTTGACCAAAGTCGTAAGTCCTTTTTTTCTTCGAACCGTATCGTTCTTGACTTCGGAATATGGCTTGCAAACGAACTTTAAGTGACAGAGAAATAAATGGTTGTGCGGAGAATATGAGGGCCTTTTATAAGGAAATTTTGAATCATCTCAATAGGACTACTCATAGCAAGTAGAGTCAATCGACTATATTCGACTCACAGCGTTGTAGCCATAGCTGAGTCAAATAAGTTGAGCTTGAGAATGATGTGTTTTATCTCATCAATTTCATCTTATACTCCCTATAGCCCACTAATAGAGCCTGAATGAAATGGAGAGTATTATTCTAACTTTACTTCTGTACCAGTTGACAAGCTAGGCTCAGAGATAAAATTTGATATGAATAGCGCCCAGCGCAGATAGTATCATGGAATTCAGATTGTATATTCTATAGCCAAGATCTTACTCCAAAACGCCATTGAAGCCATAGCTGTATATACAAGAAATGGCCCAATCATATACCAATTCAAGTTCCACGAGCTTGTTGGCTATTCCTTGAACCTTATCCTTTCGTAATAATTGTTTTGGTTTGCATCTTCGCAAAAGGTCAGCATCAACATCTGCCTGAATATCTCCTCTTGTTCTGGAATGCATCTCCTTTGCGCCTTTTCCAATTCAAGGTGACGAAATACGTATTGGAAAAGACCATATCCAGAAAATGCGCATTTCATCATTCTCATATCACCCTGCGGAAGAGCATTTCTCACAATCTGTCCCATCTCGATCATGAAACGTGCCAAACTTAATCGTTCTTCCTCATCTAGGTGAGCAGGATATATCCCGCTGAATACAAAGTGCATCGTCTTTTCAGGATGGTCTTCAAAAATTTGAGAAATTAGAACTTTGAGGAGTTCCATGGTGATTTCATATTCCCTCCAATTCTTATCATTTCTAGTAGAAACAACTTTGATTGATTTCCAATCTATGTCGGGTTTCCTGTAAAACCTTTTCAATATAGACTGGAGGAGTATGATGCTTAAATGGAGAGGTGTCAGCATTTTCAATTCATCATAGCAGGAAATGTGTATAACCAGTGGTTCACGCCTTCCACTAGATCTCTCGGACAATGATTTTTTTAGGAGTTTGGTTATACTGATGTGGTCCTCTTTTGACTCCGTATTCAGGTCTATGATAGACATGTTGTAACTTTTAGTTCTCAAGAAACCTGTATAGTATCGGTCATCGTGCCATAGTGCCGTTATCCGTTCCGGCATCCGATTCAGGTCAAGGGGTGCGAGCTCTGGCTGGCAGGAGTCTAGGATACGCTCATGTATCCCGTATTTTGTGCCATGATCCGTAGCATATTCTGCTAGGTCGTCGAGGGTATATTCCCAGGAGGGTGTTTGTGCACCATTGTTTCGGTCTTGTCTGTGTGAGCTGCTAGGCTGTGCTGTCTCATATCGATCAGCCACGAACGGGACTTGGAGTCATATCGAGCCATAATCCTAATATGGGCCGCAGTATTAAGAACAAGGGACTAACCGGAAGATGTTTGTGACCGTGATCTACTCGGCTGCACTGTCGATACGTCGTGATCTTTGGCAACTGATTTTCTGCCATCATTTCTGTCCCGTGGTTTCGAGCTGCTTGAATTTGCTGTGCCATATCTATCAGCTACAAACCAGACTTCGAAACCATAATTGTAGTATTCTCGCAGTATTAGGAGGAAGGGACTAACCAGAAGTTATTCGTGACCGTGATTCTTTTGGCTTTGCTGCTGACACGTTGTGATCTTTGGCGACCAGTTTTCTGCCATCATTTCGGTCTCGTGTTTTCGAGCCATTTGACTTCGCTATTCCATATCTATCATCAGGAACGAGACTTTAAATTACAATCTGAGTCCAGCTTGCAATATTAGAAGGAACTAACCGGAAGTTGGCGGTGGTCGTGGTTTGTTGGGACGTACGAACAGACTAAGCTTTTCGCTGCGTTTTTGAACATACTGGCTCTTTCTTTGTGAGTTGCTTGACCTTCCTCTGCCATACTGATTAGCCTGGAACGAGACTTCAAGTCACACAATATAAACAGCTGACAGCAAAAGAACGAATGGACTAACTGGAAGAGGATTGCCTAGTTTTCTCGATATTGATTCACCGACTTCACGATATGATATGGGTTTGAAACCAAAAGTATTAATGAAAAAATTGCAGACCTGCATTAACACTTATATTAATAGCATTTCCATTCAAAAAATATATAGAATAATAATACATCTAGGAAGCTTAAAACAATCACAGACAAGGAAACTTTTATGACTTTTTATAGGCACTTCTGCTTATCTTGAGATATTACTCATAGCAAACAGAGTCACTCGACCTTCTTCCATTCACTCAAATTAATCATGCTGAGAACTATTTCGCATCGTTCATCTAATGTTCGCATTTACACAAAGCCATACATCCGTCGCTGAGGGCGTCGCCGCTGCTTGAGTCAGACTCGGTCGGTCAGACTCGCCGGTTAGGGCTAATCTGAACTTTCCCATTATTTCCTTTTTGGGAAATTTTTGGATCACGGCGATAAGCCACCAATCAGGGAGCGATACGCCTTGGGAGTCACCTACATTTCTTTTATACGCAATTATACACATTAGATTGGGTAGATGTGTCATTGCTTGTGGAGAATCAATGATCAGCGTTTGGTTACACAATGTTGATTGATGACTACATAACGCTAGCTAAGGCATACTATCAAATCATCGCATCAAACAAAGCGTGACGGACATCTCTGTAGTGTTTGTAAACGGCGGTGCCCAACCTGGCTGGCGCCACTAGGCGGTGGATGTCTCTCGCCCACGTGAGCTCATGCCCTGGTTAGCTACACGCACACAACAAACAATACAGAGATATGCAGAGCCTTCCACGCTCATATGATCTAACCAGCTAACTTCGCCTCCAACACAGCCTGGCTCGACGCGTCACTCTGCCACACCTTGACCAACTTCAACCCCGAAGCTGTGAAAAGCCTCTCGAAATCCGATTTTGTGCGCTCGCGTCCACCAAATGCGAACATATTGTGATCCATCCAGTAGGGTGCCATGTCCTCGACACCACCGGGGCGAACGCTGTTAAATTCTGGGACGACCATTTCGCCAATGAGAACGCGTGAGTCAGGAGCCATGGATGGGACGATCGATTTCAGGATTTGGATGCAGTGTTCGTCTGTCCAGTTATGTATGCAGCGGCGGATGTAGTATGCATGCGCGTCTGGTTGTCTGTTAGACCGGGTGTTGGATAGTAAAAAAATAATAGAAAACTCACTTTTCACAGGCTGCTCGGTGAAAAAATCATGAGGCATCTTCTCAATACCAGGTAACTCAGGAAACGAATTGAGTACCATTGGCCGATCCTGAAGAATCATTCGTCCCTGTAGCTCAGGCCACTTCTCCTTGATCTGTAACAAGGACTGGCCTCTACCACCGCCGATATCAACAATCAACGCCCTATCGTCCAAATCAGGGAGATCAGCAAGCTCTTCGCCAAATGGGTACATCCCCAAAACTGGCAAAGTGTGATCCTGAGTGGACATGGCGATATCAAATTGCTTGATTCGGCGTGGGTCTTGGGATATGATTTCGAAGAAGCTGGAGCCTAATTTGCCGTTGCCCCAGGAAAAAGGATTTTCAGTCATGCTGGTGGTGTCGCGGCAACCGACGGTGCGAAAGTATTCAGGAAGACGGGATGTGTTTGTAAGGATTTCGTCGCAGCTGATAATTGATTAACACGCAGTATTCACGTATATCGCTAGTAAAAACATACCATAATTTGAGAAAATCCACTTCGTGTCCCTCGATGTAAGCGATTGAGTAAGGTGTATGAGCATACTCATCAGGACCAACCATGGCAAAGATACCAGTCACGGTCAGGATTCGCATCAAGCGAGCTGTTGACTCGTTAAAACGTGCTTCTGTTTTGTTCTTGATTGATCGTTATACATACCGATCAACGACGCGTCAGCGTTGACTTTCTCAGCCAGTTCTGTTGCTGAAATACTTCCTGCCGTAGGGATGTTCTGTGGTACTTCCAACTCCAGCAAAGCTCGCAAGTTGACAAGAGAAAAGGCCTACATGTTTGCACAAAAAGAGTCAATACAAATGTAAGCGCATAGGACAGAAGACGAGAATCTCACATTGGTCAAATGATCAAAAATCGCGTCTTTTGGATCTTTCAATTGCAATGTCAACTTCTCCAACGACTGGACCAATTGAAGACGCTCAGCGCGACTGAGATTGTCCTTCGATGCCTCGAAGTCCTTGATTTTGGAGACGAGGGCCTCAGCCTGTGTGGCTAGAGAACCAGACATCGCGATGCAGATGTATCCGCAAGTCGTATTCGAGTCGAAGAGGTGATCTGGTACCTACCCTTGTACCCAGGGATGTAGTAAGGAGATTGATAGTCGAAGATGGTCGATGTGTGTAACCTTTGAGGCTGCTGAATTCGAGGGAGTTGCCCGAGTCACGCTAACCCCAAGAAATTCTCAAGATTTTGTTTGTTATATCTGACGATTCAATTGATCTGGGAATGGCCGCCCAAATTTCCCAAGGTTGTATGTACTGTGGCGAAGAAAGACAAAGATAGAAATTAGATAGCGACTAGCGTTATAGGAAAGCCACTTTCTTATACTAAAGAAAGTGAGTATTATTACTAGGATAGACTATAGTACCCAAAATATCCACGTGCATACTACATATCTGAGTTCGGTTTGCAATATAAATTGGACGTCTTAGAACCGACGATGTGGGAATATGTGGAGCGTGTTCGTTGTCTCGACACTGCACTAGGTACATAGGTGGAATCTACGAAGGAAAAACACTGAAAGATCGGCAAAGTCGGTTGTAGAGTTTATGCAAGTATGAAGCAAAAGATATCTAGATACGTAGCGGTATACAATTGATCAAGCTATTTTAGATAGGTGCAATCCATGTGGAAATGATTCGTGCGTATTGTGGTCACCTCGTAAGGCTTTTGAAGAACAAAGAAAGCAATCGAAGTCTAGTCCGATGAACGGGAAAATAAATCAAGCTGGCCATGTATAATTGAACGGCGATATCTGTCAGCGGCATCTCATGATCACGACTCTGTAATTCACGCAACGGATGGTGGACACTTGGATCCAACACAACATCCAGGGTTATAGAACGCCGTGATATATGACACTTAATTTACCGTCTTTCTGGGCACCGGGGACCGTAACACTCTGCCTGCCCCACCATCTCCTCCTCTCGAAGGTGATAAGCTATGCTTACTATCTCCTTTATACGTACCAGTTTTCGGGGAAATCATATCGTACCCAGTGTCCCGAGAATCATTCAAGCGCATGATACTTTGTGCTACTGAGCTGAAATCAGAATCTTTCCCGGGTCAGCCAGCACACGTGTCATTGTCATGAGACAAGAAACTGTCAAAGCGAATGATCCTGTAATACTCGAAGTGAAATGGATATCACACCGGAATGATCCATGACTGCTGCTATCTACTTTTGGATTCTAATGTTACCGAGGGATAGGGCCCTAGGCTCCTCGATCATTCTAGATCTATTTGGAATTATAACAACCTGAAAACTCATCAAAAGATCTCTCATGATCGCCCTCGTATAGAATGACCAGGTTTCCAACCATCGGGAAAGAAAAAGCAAAAAGTGAGGAAGTACGGAGTAAAAAGAAAGCGGACACAAACGGGCAGTTGGTAATGCGTACCATTGGACAAACCGCAATGGTTGATAAATCCCTGCTCCAATTCACCAATAATGTCTAATACCAAAACAATTCGATAGACCAAGGGGGGACGGAACACTGCAGACAGTTTGCTGGCAGCTGCATACGGAGTAGTACATACCGAATATCTAACCTTTCGGTAAAAGCGCATGCATAATCCGCAGAGGTCCGAATGACTTGTCTGACTTTATCTTCTGCCCCGCGTTGCACCAGCAGAAGTGCATACAAAGGAGTTGGTATGCATCTAGATGTACCCGGTACACGTCTGGAGCATCGCCGCTTTACTCCCAGTAGATTAATTCTTATTTTCCAGTGTGTGGAGCTTGTAGCTGGAATGCGGAATCTATGCTATATTCGGCTAGACTATACATTCTGCCACCGCTTGATACATTCTCCTTTCTAATTTGGACGCGCCCAATCCATCCACATTCACATTTCCATCAAAAGACTCTTCTTGTTAAATACCGCAGCACAAACCACCCCACTCCAATAGTTTTGATAGTCAAATCATACTCTGGCTCATTCACCACATTAGATCAAAGCAAGCTCCCGGCTATGACCAAACCTGGAACAGCTGCTAGCACTTGGCCGAACCACAGCGCTGCTAGTACGTCAAATGCCTCGATCAAAATGCAAAACACGGCCCAACGATCCGCAATGATCTCGAAGGAGCTATTGCATCCGTCGAAGTAGCAGAAGTGTCCTAGCATGGAGTGAATAGGATGAGCATCATTTGCAGCATTGCCCGCGGTCATGAAAAGATTGGCCCCAGTCACACCAGCGAAGGGGCTGCTCAGCCATATGCACAACCAGATGGTTCCAAGTGCCTTGGTAAATGCTTGGACCACATGGTTAGTCAAGTGTCACGATATCCTCATTTCCGTTACTCAACTTGACGTGCACTTACTATTCTTCTTAATGCCCGCCTTGCGGCCTAGCCAGATTATGAAATCATCGGTAGTGATCATCGCTGCCTGGCAGAACCACAAGAAATACATGGATCCACTGTGCTAGGTCCATAGTATAGAGATGCCCAGCGCAGCTTCTGCCACCACCCGCAACCCACCATTAGCTGAGTTCGTATTTCCTGCATCTAGAAAAGGACCGTTTCTAGGATAGGGATTTTTAATATGTGCAGAAATACGAGGATGTCTCATTATTTGGATTACGGGAAGCAAGAAACAAATGAAGTTTCACTTTCAGTTCTGTTTGAACACGTCGTCATGGGACCACAGAATGGATGACTTTTTGCCGTGTTATGATGCAGAAAGCACAGCGATGAATGGAAACTCCAAAGCTTGTGCCTGGTTTTGAAGACCGTATACTGTGAAATCAAGATCCTGAAAGATGTCCTCACTGCTCAAGCAGTAGAGAACAGATCATATTTGTAGTATAGAATAAACACAAAAGAGAGTACAATTCTCAGCGCTGTCTTTTTGAATGCAGCGCTTCTATATCGCCAACAGAACATTGAATCTAAAGGCTCAATGCCTGTACCCAGACACTCACTGTCTAATAAATGTTACCTGATGAAAGGTTCCGCAATTATGCTTCCTCCAATAATGCCTTAATCACCTTAGTATTCAAGCATTCAAATCTTTTTTAAACCCGGGCCGACTTGAACAACACGCGCAGCTACAAACAGGCTTGATCCTACAAAGAAACACACGCCCGAGAATATTTGCATGTACAAATATCCCCCATTATCACGCTCAATGAGAGCACCGGCAATAGGATTACCGATCAAGGCGGCAAGGCTGACACAGAAGAAATTCGTTCCATTGCGGACACCAATCTGACGAATGTCTGAGATCTGGCCTATTACTGCCGCCACCATGGCCACAAATGCCCCAGATGTGAAACCGATAAAAGCTGCAAAGACGAAAAGTTCGGCGTTTGTCTTTGACGGGATCCAGAAAGCGAGCACGAAAATAGTGGAGAGAATGTTCACGATGATCATGCAATTGAAACGTCCGATACTGTCGGCCACCCTGCCGGCGATGATACGGCCAAGAGCGCTGTGTCGACTTATTAGTTTGGTTCTCGAACCGACCCCTATATGAAGAATAGAGTAGTATCTCACCTGACAGCATTCAATACAGCAAGGAGGTAAAAGGCTAGGCTCCCGTTCATTCCATGGTGCACTGCATCGAGAACGATAAAGTTTCCTGGCAAGAAAACTCCAAGAAAGATCATGAAGCAGGCCATGGACACTAACATGAATCGAGGCTCCTTGAGAGGGTTCACAAAGTCCATGATGTGAAATGGCTTAGGTTTGTGCGGTAATGCAGACCGAAGAAAACAATTGGCAATGGCGAGCAAGAAAAGGAACACGAATGCCGTCGTCCGGACGGCCCAGCCAAAGTCGACTTTGCGATACATTTGCGCGACCAGAATGCTTAACAACATGAGTAAATTTGATCCCTTTGTTTTAACTGGGGGAAAGGCAAACTTACGGAGTGACCACACCTCCACACGCCGAGCCCGACGACGCAATACCTAAGGCCATGGCTCTCTTATTTTTGAACCATGTTGCAATCGAGTTGGTAGATGAGTAGAAGATGGCGCTGGCGCCCAAACCACTGCAAATTGACTGGGCAAGCAGAAATTGATAATATTCCTTCCCGAGAGACATCATCATAAGACCGAAGACGTGGAACAACGTGCCACCAAGGAGGAGATAACGCGGCCCATAGCCATCAAAGACCTTTCCAAAGAACGGCGCACCGCCGAACATGATGAAGGTTTGCAGCGAGTTGATCCATGCGATCGTACTGGATGAATAGTTTCTCAGTTGGTCTTCTTCATAGATTGTTTGGAAGACACCGATTGAGTTGATCCAGCCCAAACTGACGAACATACAGCACCATCCAGCGGCCACGGTGCTCCAGGCAGCTCTTCCTCCATCTGCAAACTGTGGCGTTGCTGGACCTGGTGGTGCTCGAGGCTTTTCTGCAACTATGTTGCTAGTTTCTTGGCCACCAGGAGATATATCTCTTTCGTTATCTTTGGGGGACTGTGTATCCACCACAGAGGCGGCCACGGTGTTCTCGCTGTTCTCTTCCGGCATAGTAAGGACGTAGGAAGCGATAGGAATAAACGGCCCCAAATGAAATCAGATCGCGAAGCTAGACAGTGTATTAGAGGAGTCGATGAATCTCACTCAGACAGTGAGGACAGCAGAGATCAATCGATATAGTAACTATGGCCTTGTTTCGTAAAGGAAAGTCAAGAGTGTGACGGCAGTCAGTGTAGCCTGATATTTCCCTTCTGGCCCGAGTCAGACCCGAGTCAAGCATCACATATCCGTATTCCGTAACTAACAGTCGACGCCCTGCATACTATGTATGCTAACATACCTCCACTAATCATCACCCTCTGTAGCGACCAGGGCTCACTCCAAGCCAGGTATACAAAGCTAAAATAGTGCGGTTCCATACTATATAAACAGATCGACAAATGTCTTTGTTGAATCGGATGGCCGGATGCATCTCGGATATATAACTATGTAATATTTATTTCCGTTCAAAACTCATCAATTGATCTTTATATCCGGATATACAGACTTGAGAGAATAAATTAACCCAAGAAAATGACCCTAAAACAAGCCTTTCAACTCATGTCGGCAGAGCCCTCTAACCGAGCCCTAAATCTAGCGGTGACCTTTCTCCTACTCCAACTACCTTCGCGTCGTTGTATTTGTCTTCAAGATCAATCAGATAATAACCGTAATTTTCGGATCAGAGATTAGCCAACAAGAAAGGGTTGTAGCGCTAGTCATGCACAATTGCTTATTTGTTGCACTACGTAGTAGTTAGCTTAAGGGCGCCAAAATCATTAATATATTAGGTAGCCAATATGGAGCACTTGAGTACGAGGCACAGGGATCTCTTTCTCACTCCAGCGGCCAGCCGCTAATTTCTTAGCCTAGTACGCGCCTCGTCCTCCTAAATGAGGTGGTTCTTTGAGTTTTTGACTCCTTTTCCCAATCTGTTGAATGGTCTCATTAGGAGACGTCCGGATGCGGAGATAAGGACAACATGCGATTTCGGATTTATACGAAAGCCTAGACCAGTAAGTACGACATTTTGTTGGTTTTAATGCAAAGCCCTGCTTAGTACTTTTTTGCGTCATATGTGAGACGTATTGCAACGAAACGAGGCCAAGCAATCTGAAAGGGTTATTAGGTTTTATATGATTCACATTCATAGGATTAGCTATGTAACAGCCGAGGCGGAGGAACTGGACTCTATCTAGAAAGCGAAAGGCTTCTAAAATGAATTTAATCTAGACTCAGATAGTATTAATTCGAGTTTAAAATAAAACTTAACAAAAGCGGTGCATAGTACATAGATTTGTGCCTGGCGGAATCAGGAGTTGCGTAGAATCCAGAATAGATGTGTTCTGTCACCAAAAGAATGAGAGGAAGGCATTCTCACATATCCAAAACTGAAACTCTGTGTTGTAGTCCTGATCGTTAAAATTAAGTCTCAAATCTGAATTCTAGCTATTATGATATACTCTTTGAGGGTGATGTTCGAAAGAACATCCAAAATGTGAGCCCTAATCCGGGTTCGTTCTCTATGGAAAGTTAAAACCTGTTCGGCCCACGCTGTTCGGCTTCAATAAACCAAGCATCAGCGTCATGAGGTTAAATATTCTCCGCAACTCTATTAGGACGCCCACTCCACTCTCAGTCATGCCCCTAGCCCGCCGAGCCATGCATACTCCTTCGTCCACAGATATTCCCATTAGGTATCGATATCGGCCCCTATCTTGCCGCACCCGACTCCGCACAGTCTCGGGCTATCATCTCCAAAGTCACCAAAGCCTGTGAAATCACGGGATTTTTCCAGATTATCAATCATGGTGTGACGCCCTCAATTCAACAAGCCGCTTTTGCGGCTGCTCGCCGTTTCTTCGCCCTTCCTTTCGAACAAAAGGCCCCCCTTGACGCTGCTACTTCTAGCTCTATTTATAATCATATTTGACTTGACTTATTCAGCGAACTTCTCGCGCTTCGAGAAACGGACCAGGAAATCCCGCTGGTGCACGAATTAAGAGCTCTCTACAATCCATTCGTCCTTGGCCAATTCAAACTGGTTTGTGTAAGCAAAATGTTGGTTTCTAACAGATGAAAGAAAGGAGAAACTTGCCTTGTACCGCTGAAGTAAGCTGGGGATAAGCTTGTCAATTTCTAGCAAAGCAATGTTCTTCCCAATACACGAGCGGTTGCCAGCACCGAACTAGGTAAATGTCGAGTTAGTAGACACCTGAGATAGTTTCCAATCATCAAGGTCAGCATACCGTTAACAGAGCCTTATCCATGGCCCAACGCTTTGGCTCATCTACCAGCCAGCGCTCTGGCCGCCACTCATCGACATCGCTTCCAAAGATGGTCTCATCCCGGTGTGCTGCCCACATTTGCACACCAACTACCGTACCTGGAGGTAGATTCTTGCCACAAATATTTGCTCCTTCGGGAGGGACAACGCGCTCCAAGGGTAGAACAAATGCAGGATGTACACGACCAGCTTTCTTTATCCATGCTTCTAAATACGGCAATTCGCGGGCTTGGTGCCATGTGACGAGTTCGGATAACTTGCCGGCAGCTTTGGCGGTGCGTATTTCGTCAAGTAGTGCTAGCAGAGTCGAGGGATTTTTAAATAGGTAATAGAGAATTGTCCCTAATGTGATGGCGGTCATGTCACTACCAGCGCCAATATTTGAGATAGACCACGCGGCGGAAGCCCTGTCCAAGAATTAACGATCTTTCAGCATATGGCGTTGTGTCTGAATAACTTACATCTCGGGAACCTTTGGGTCCTTTATTTTAGCCTCGAAAGAGCGTGACATGAAGTCACGGCGATCAAGATCTGGGTTGGCCGTTGTTTCGGCAGTAGCCATGACGGAGGAAACGCCCTTTTCTTCAAAGACTTTCGTACGTTGCATCATTTGTTGAGAGGTATCAGCGACAATTGCGTTGGTTGTGTGGTACCAAAGTACCCGATAATTGGGTTCTTTTTGAAGACTTTGTCCAACCAAGGGATTTGGCCAACCTAGGGTATCACCGTTAAGATTGTGCGTTCTCTCTCAGCATAATACAGATAGAGCGTCTAACTTACCACCGCAGCATATTGGAAGTGGTCCCAGAGAACATTCATCAAGCCCGACACGTTCTTGTCCTCGGCCAAGAACCCAAGGCGTTTCGAGACTGTGACTTCACCCATGACATCAAATGCAAATGCCTGCAACCACGTACTTAGATAACAGACGTTATTTGTAGCAACGAATCTGGCATCGATCTGTTCAAAGAAAAAGTGAATAGTGCTATCGACACATGGCTCAAAACCGACTAGGTTGGTCATGCTGTAAATACTTGCAATTGGCTGTCTCAGACGACGGTGCATATTCTCGTCCTGGGTTGTGAACAGCATGGGAATTGCCTGGCCTCGGTGATAGGGGCCTGAGACTGAGTAGAAGTTTGACTGTCATGATGTTTGTTAGTCTTTTGAATCGGGTAATCTTTTTTATTGTTTTACGTATGAAAGATCGATCGTTATTAGTTTGACTGACCTTCTTGAATTTGCCAGTGAATGTATAAATGTTTGGAATTTCGGTCGTGTCAGAAACGGATACAGCATCAGGTCCTAACCGCACCAGCGGTCCATACTTTCGGTGCGGCTCTAATTGCTTGAGATGACTGTTCCCTGTCCAGACCCAGCACATGCGAGGAAGATCGGACCAGGCGGCGTACCATGGTCCAGGAATATACGATAGACGGTAATAGGTATATATCCATAAAGCAAGATACACCAAACCGAGGGTGGGTAGTATCAGTGTGATTGCCATTGAATTGGCAAGGATGGATAGGACAGCCATGATAGCGGTACAAGTTCAGTGACAAACGTTCAAAATTCTCAGTGAAACAGAGTTCAGGGAGTCTTGTAGTAGGCTAATGAATATCAAAATAAGAGACTATACTCGTGAGGCCGCAGCGCATACCACTCTCGCGGTTCTCGATCGAAGCATAAAAACTTTTCTCTAAACTTCGCCAAAACTCATCTAGAAGGCAAAATGACGATCAAAGTACGTTTATAGGAACTAAAAGAGCGTAAGGACTGTATGATACATGTCGCCGTTATACTACTTCATTTTTGCTTGTAACTGTAGCCACATCGTGTCGGACCCGAGTTAGTATCCACGATAACTCGCGCCAGGGCAAAGCACGCCTTCCATTTCATCATCTTGCATGTGACTTGATCGGTACGGAGTATATTCCTGGTGCTTAATACAGTATATCTGTTTGACTCTGTATAACCCAATATCACATAGAAAGTTAGGCTTAATACTCTTGGTATGAACAAACAGCTGCATACCTGTCATTTCTTCTCTCGGGAAAATGAGGAAGCTCGTTCAGTCGAAGCCCGTACCGAGCTCTCTAGACCATGACAGGATCATAGGAATGCAGCAAGCGCCGGGATTCATATACGCGGAGACTGCTATGGGCTGGCCACGTTACAAGAGTATAACTAAACCCTAAGTAAAGCGCCCTCAAACACGTTTATGTACAAATATGCCCCCGTCCTATCTCATACGCTTCCTCCCTCCCACTCACAAGCATGTCCAAGCCTCGACTCTCCGACTCTCCATCGGCTTGCATCCTATGCTCGGAAAGTTTGCTACAAATTGGAGCAAGGTCGGTTCTTGGTGGTCCGAGTCTTGTTGAATAAGCGAGCCCCTGTGCCGTAACTATGCTATCATCCGCCGTTGTAGGCTACCGTACCTATAGAAATAGCAATCCGGATCTTCTACACAAGTTGGCGCTCCAGGCTACACAGTGTCCCCGGCTGGTACAATCTGTTTCTAAAGCTGTCTCTGTAATCGTTCGGCATTGCCCTACACTTCAGGGAGTCTCAAACACCAATCTCGTATGCTGTATGCATAGATTGGTCATACGAATCTTGACTTAACTACCTATTACTAAATTAAAATTGGGTGGTAGAAACATAATCATTTGCCTTCGGATAAAACTATCATTTTAATATCCATCTACACATGTACTACGAAGGGTTGTGTAGGAGAGAGTACAGAGTACCTACCGTAGGGTTAAAGCGGCTCGAAATTATGGATGAATGTGTCATATCTTCCAACATTTTATTGCCATGTTACTTACGTCCCTTCAGGAGCTCAATTTAGTATTGGATATCCGTACCTAGGCTCAGACTCATTCAAAATGCATGCCAAAATCTTACCTATCACACGCTTGCCTACGCTACTGTACCTATGTACATCATACTAGGTATATCGGAAAACGATACTCCCAAAACTACGGGTTCATGCATACAAAGCGTACTGTACATAATACTCGCATATGTCGCTTCCTTTCTTTTTCAGAATCAAGTTCGTAGTCATTTCTTTTTGAGTTCCCGATCATTCTTTCCCACAGTAGTTTGCAGTAGTATGAAAAAGCACTATCTCGGACGGGCGGGACGTGCCGCTACCGTACCCGTCCCGTACCACGATACACTCAATGGTCCGAGCTGCACGCCCACCCTTTCCAGTGTTCATGATATGCAAAATTTACACAGTCTGACCACTCATATAGACTAAATTTGACTCGTCTTTGTTGTTATCCTTGTGTAAAAGTCAAGGAATTAGATGAAATTTGCGCTACACAACATGATTGGAAAGAGAAAGAAAGAAACAAACAAAGATATGCATTGTAAAAAAAGTAAATTAACTACCGAATTGAAAGAAAGGGTATCGAGCACGCCAATATACATATCAGTAAGGGAAAACAAAATTGAAAACGCCTAGAATGATCGCGATACGGTAGGTGAAGTTGGGCCAAATCATTGCGCGACCGGTTCTTCCGGTTTCTGGCCGTATACGACATGCCTGTTTCTCTTAATCAGTAAAAGAACCGGAAAACGAGATGCCGGGAAATGAACATACACCGCAATATACATCCGATTTCGCATATCGTTGAACTCGGAGCGCACCTTGGCCAGCAAGATTCGTACTTCGGTCGGACTCCAGCCGAGAAATCGTGTATATAAAGCAAGACTGTAGCCTTCGACCCCCTCATTCATGGCTACGCCACGTATTCGACCGATTTCTTTCATGCGAGGGTCATCATGCCAAGGGCTCAGGGGTAGCTGTATCCATTAGCGTATTGTCGTACGTATAGCAAAGCAAAGCTAAAAGAATCAACCCACTCGGAAAATTTCATCCTGCACATTGACAAAGCCGGCATCGATCATGTACTGTTTCTGGTCTCGCGCAACATTGAGCCGCCGCCCACTCAGGATACTCGCTTCGTCCAACTTCTCCAAGAACAGTTGCGTCCATTCGGGACACGAGCCATCGTCGCGCTGGAACCAGGCATCGTTTTCCTGCATCTCAAACCATCCACCGGGTTTCACATGATCAAAGGCTTGTTTGTGGAATTGTGGCCAATCTCGTATGGCACCGCAGATGGTTCGGGTATGGATCAAGTCGAATTCTTGGTCGTAGAGCCAGTCGTCTTCGGCATCGTCGATTTCGAAGGTGCAGTTTGGGGGGACCCTGTTTATTGTAGTATATCCGTTTTAGCACCCCGTCTCCGTACTATATCAATATGAAAAGTCGGGACATGGTTGATAATGGTCTCCCTACCATAATGGTTGAATCGGACTGAGGTCCGTGCCAATCACGCGCGCAGATGGATACGCCCTAAAAAGAACAAAGATGAGCTACCGAGCAAACAATTCTCTGTGCGTAGGTAATAAAACATACTCGGCAAAATCAATCGCCCAATCTCCCCTACCCGTACCAATATCCAAAACATTTTGCGGATGACTGGTTATAGGCGATAAATGCAATCTGCCATCAAACACAAGTTCATAGCACAGATGCATCTGAATTTAAACTTTAGCCGTTGAGATCCTTCCCGCATAAGGTTGGAGGCGTAAAACCTTACCAGCATTAACTTGTTTTGTTCTTGGTCGTCGTTTGGCTGGGAAGCTTTGTCAGTATTAAGCATCATCGATTTTGTAAAATGTGTTGTTCCGGGCTATCCGTACCATGATGTATTTGCCTTCGTGGTAGGCATGATATCGTCGGCCATTCTGCGGATAAATATTAGAAGAGATCGAGTAACCACGGATCGATCGAGGCGTACTTCAAACTGATAATTCAAAACGCTAGATGATAGCGAATATGTCGAGTCACCACCATATCTGTATCAATATCACGACGAGTCGCAAAGTCTCAGCCATTCGCGCTGCAAGGAACTTGAAAGTGAGAAGTATAGGCATACAAACTACTCAAAATAGACATGACGTCGCTCTCATTGCGTTCTTCCGAAGTCCATTCCGTCGGAGCTGTGGTGCTGGTCTTGACCGTGAAAATCGAGCCGCTATCCGAGTCGCTATGATCCGGATTCATTATTGATGTTTTCTCTCCGATAATTCAGTGCAGATGGTTCACATTCTCATTACTTCAAGAGCTAAAGTCGAAGCCGGAAGTGGGTCCTCTGATAGATCAGATAAATAATGCAGAAAATATGAGATGAGATGAGTAGAAGAAAAAAGAAGTGAAGCTCAGTTAGATGGCTCTTCATTCAAGTACATCAACGTTGACTAGCCAGAGCCTAGAGATGTTAATCAACGGTGCCGAGAGACGATCATTACCGCTGTATTGGCCCGTAACGCGCTACATCATTCCTGGAAGTAGTCCGTCTCCACCGACCCACAATACGGCACCTTATGAATTTATTGGTCCTTTTCACCTGAAGAAACGTCAAAGTCTAAAACAGGTATTCAGTCCTGGTTAGGCTTAGTCTATAGTAGCTGAAATATACAAATTAACCAATTTGAATGAATATAAATTACTCGTCTCAAGCAATTACCCGCTTTGATACACCTCGTATACATGGTAGGTCATGTTATCGTGTGACATCCAACGTGTACGACTTCACCAATACCATCTTCTCTTCTTCTTTCACATGAAGCCCGAGGTTAATATCATTTTTCAAGTTTTAGAAGAGTCCAAGACTACATATATACATACCCCAACTCGACTCCCAATCCCCCTTCTTCCCTTCACTGCATAAGAGTCCGATTCCTCAGACCCCAAATCCTGCAAAATAAAACCCGGCACAACAACCCAGAAGTCCGACTTGCAGATACTGCTGAAGGTGTTGTTATCTTCAAATGCTGCTGGAGGTAACAGTTGGACAACTCCGACGCTGCATGCATCAGCAAAAACGACAACAACAACAACAACAACAATACGGAGATCCGTCCAACATGCTTGTACGACGCATTTTAGTAATCAACCTATGATTAATGATTCGGTGATTGATTCCATGGTCTGCCATTTGCGAATTATGGTTACTATTGCTGGTAACGTATGCCGATGTGAGAGACGATCAAACTGAGGAAACAATCACACAAGAAAGACTTTATGTATCTCAGAGAATAGGAGAGTGTCCCGTAAAAGGTTCAGGAACGAGGAGTATCGGGCCTTGGATACTGGATTTGATGCTGTTGACCGTTGACAGTTGACCGCGATATCATGCATGTCATACGAAGTAGAGATCAAACAATCGGGCCATTGCTACGCTAGCTACGTACCCCGTCAGGTCCACGGAGTGCGAAATGATAGTCTGACAGGTGCGGCGTGGTACGTACTACGTAGTTAGTTGGTCTAGGTATTGAGTTTACAGCCCTGCAAGACTAACGTACGTCGTACGTAAGTAATTGAACATGCAGGAAGACAGGGAAAAAAAGGAAGAGCCTAAGAGATGATCCGGTTCGGCCTCCGTACACCGAAGATCCTTTGTTCTCTTGCAGGGTGTAACTTCGGGCTAGGGTGTTAGCTGATACGACCAAAGTCGTGTACTATAAACAAGCTGTTAGTTATCATCTTGATTGCTAGCATTGTGATCTAACATGGTGGGTGAGTCTTGGGTGGGTTGGCGACCATCTCGTAAGTATTTGTCCGCCTTAGGGCTTAGACCGCCGTTGATAGTTGCCCGCCCATACGAGTATTGCGATCAGAACCAAGTGCAAACAACGAAGAAGATGGTGTTTGTATAGTACAAGTTGAAATATCATTAATCGCACCATGTTACAACTAGATTATGGTCTTTGAACAAGATCATACTCGGCTTAGTCTTCTAAGCAGAACACACCTTCCAGCAACCTCGAAATTAATTCAACTCCAATCCAGCAAAAAAGAAAACTTCAACCCGCACGCCTCATAAACACAGTCCCTAAGAAACATGTCTGCCAGTAAGCCAGAAAGATTGAATTCTATGACATCTCATCGTCTTCAGGATGATGTCCCATCTCATGATCCGACGCATGGAAAGCATCTCCAAAAGCCGAGTTCTCGAGGTCTGGGAGATCTAAACCATCATGCTGATCATCATACGCAGCTAGCGCATCGCCTGCCGAGTCCATGTTGGTGAAGTTGGCCGCATCGTCGAAATTGCTGGTTTCCACCGTTTCTCCCCCGCCGGGCGCGGGTTTGTCGGTAGGAACAGGGACATTTCCAGTATTCTCGTTCTCTACCACGACCCATTCTCCAGTCTCGCCGGCTGCCGTACCCGACTGTACGGGCACGTTTGTTGAGCCTTCCATCTCGACGTCTCCAGCCCCTACTGCTTGGGGAGCAGGTTGTGTAGCAGAAACTGTGGTAGAGACTGGCGCCTGTTGGCCTACTTGTCCAGGTGTGGAAGTAGACGATGCAACAAATTGATCTAGAATACTAGTTTCCATCAACATGTCCGTATCCGCGCCAGCGGTGTCTTCAGGTTGTGGCGTAGGCTCAATACGCTCTAGCAGGCCGCCCTTTTCAATGCAGGTAATGCTCGTAACTGGAACGATAGATCGACCGTAGGTCTTTTCTAGATCCTTCACGACGTCATCTACCCGATACCGTGGCATGCGAAGTGAAATATCCTCGATAGTCTCCTCGATAGGCGCCTCCTCCTCATTAGAGGTATCAATACGACCTTCCAATCTCCAAATCTCTGGTCCAGTCTCGGAAGGATTCGCTCCAGCCTCACGCAGACGTAGTTCGGCCTCCTTCAATACTGACATGCGGCTGATTTTTGCCATTCTGCGTTTATGGCGTCTCTTCAATTTTTCGATTTCTGCCGTCATATCAGATACTTTCTTGGCAACCCGGTCGGCAAACTCTTCTGCTTTCTCCGGTTCCAATTTGCCTCCTTGCAGAGCTGTAGTGCTGTCCTTGCCATCTTTAGGGTGAGCTGCTGACACAGGGGCCTCGAAAAGACCAGTGGTCAACGATTCAAGCTCTCCTCTGCGGCCAATGCCAAGGTCGACGGGGGTGATTTGTTTGATTGTATAAGGCGACGCAAAAATTTCCTCCATCCATTCGTGGTGTTGCTGGTAACGAATCTTGCTAATTTCACGAGGCGTGAGCATATCAAGCAGATCGCCCGTGGAAACATCTTCATCCTCCATTGAAAAGTCCGCTGCAGCTGCAGCCGCTGCGCCTGCGGATGTACGATGACCACGAGGTGCTTTTACCGGTGCCTGACCGGCGGGCACACCAGGTTGTTGAGGAGGATAGTATGCACCTGGTGGTGGCTGACGACCGGGGCCAGCATTCGCATAGTATGCTTGTGGCTGCGCAAATCCTTGTGCGCCCATCTGCGCTGGAAAAGAGATTGTAGGCCAGTTGTTGCGATCATGCAACATGAACTCCTTGCGAACTAGCTGACCCTGAGTCTGTAGGAATCGTCGCTGGGCAAGTGTTGTCTGTACTTGAGGAGTAATCGGAATACGTTGAGCGGGAATGATATCGTTCTGAGCGGCACGCGCGTAATGGATTATCCATAGCGAAGGATCGGGCTGAGGCGCATTGGGGGGGACTTTGGAAGGGACGAGACGATAACGGCGGCGCGAGTGGCTCGCAATGTTTTCCTGCGGAGGGTGGTAACCACTTCTTTGAACCCACATCTCGATTGTCTATTTGACCGCTTGTTAGCATCAGCCTGAAATATCGAGCGATGATAACATACGTAGCCTCGGGTCTCAAAAGTAAAGGCTTGTTCTGCATCAGCCCAGACATATCCATCACTGGCAAAAGTAGTTCCCAAATGGCCAAGAGGTTGCCATACAAGCAATGTAGTTCCATCCTGGGGACCGTCTAGAAATGTCCAGGACATGGGATACATCTCGCGGACGACCTTGGGGGCGGCCAACAGGTAGTCAAGGACAGTTTCGGTCGGCAAGGCGGTCATCGCTGGGTATCGATTTCTCGAGACCAAGTGCATATGCGGCACCTATAATTATACCATTGTCAGCAATACGTTCATTTTTGAAGGAATCCAAAGCTCACCAACTGGCCGGGGAGTCCACCCGCCGGGTCCTGCATGTTGGGCAAGTGCGATCAATTTCGAGTCGCAACGAATGGGAAGAATCGTAAGAAATCTGAGTTAGGGTCGCTTGAGAGGATGTGAATAGAATAATGAGTGTCGATGGTAGTTGGATGAGGTAGACAAGCTACTTGTGCTAGCTGCTTCTGCTGTTCCTGACGCGACGCGGAATTGGAAGTCGCTCAAAAAGTCGATATGCGGAAGTCGGGCGGACTACAAATACCACTTGTGCACTAGTGCCTCAGGCCGCAACTATACTGATGCCTCAGGCACTATACAAGATATTCAATTATTTTGACTTTAGATGACTCAATTTGTATCTACCTTCTTCATCAACATTTACCAGTCACTTCAACTGGCAGCCGTCTTGGGCATGCGCAGCATATAGTAATACTTGTACACTCCCCAGCCCATATCGCCTCCTTGAGCAGCAGCTACCCATTGCGACATGTCAATCTGCAGAGGCGTATCGACGTCTTTCCAACCTACATGCTGATATAGAGGATGTCCAACCGGGGAAGCAATCAGAAACGCGGGGATGCCAGCTCCGTCGGCGTACTTATGACCCCATTCCAGCATGGCGGTCCCGATGCCTCTTCGCTGAAAGTTGGGATCGGTCATGAGGAGTGCGAGGTAGAGATGTTTTGAGTCACGACTCCATGAAGCCAGAAATTGCTCGAATTGAGTTTGAATGTAGTTTTTAAAGTCCCATTCAACATGATCCCGGCAGCCGCAAATATATTATCCGACTGAGGACTGAAATCGTACCCCCTCTTCTGCCAAACGCCCATGGCCGTGATCTGCTTCGTCTCGGGATCCACAGCCTTCAAGACGAGAAGATGTGGCTTATCAAAGTCCTCTTCGAATTGTTTGATAACTTCCTTGGCGTATTCCGATCTGCTTTCTTCTGTGGGGAAGTGATAGAACATGAGGAGATTGGTTCGTTCAGCTGCAAGCCAGACGCGCACTAATTCTGGGATATCCTCTCGCTCGGCGAATCTGATGATGGGCGGAGGGAAGCGAGGGCGGGCCGGTGTTCGCATTGTGATGGTTTGATGATGTTTTTGTAAGTATTGTCTGCTGGTCTAGAAGCGGTGCTATGAGACTAGGTACTAAAGTACTACGTAGATCCTTGCAAAGATAATAACTACCAGTCCACCTATCAGAATCCCTGAATCCAATTTACAATCCAGCTTTCCTCCAGCGTACACAACAATCAGACATCGTTTGAAATACGAGTAGATGATAGATAAATTCCAATTTGACTTTCTGGTATTGTGTTCGGACTGACACATTCCGCGGATAATAAACAACCACCTCCCTAATCCGATCCATCAAGCGACAAGTCTAAATCAAAAGAGTGATTGATCAGCCAATGAATCGATTACCGATCAGTGATCAGACCACACAAGCTTTCGACGAAGGATTTCCCCAGACTTTGCGGGGTATTTTCGCAGGTTCGAAAGGACAACCGCGATCCGCTTTCGATACAAAGCCAACAATCTACTCGGAACTCAAAGTCCAAGACTCGATAGCGAGATGCTTTGTTCCAAATTCATTTATGAAGAGTCAGATAATCATCGGATTTTCACTTTCCAGTTTTGCAGAAAAAAGGTGAGATGGGAAAATATTTACCCTCTTCCTCAACACGGAAAATGATCGACCCCGTCCGGAAAAAGGGTTCAGCACCCCGGATCCAATGAAATGTCCCCATTTTGCTTTTCCTCTGCATATCCAACAAAAAATGGAGAAGCTTTTCACTAGACGCGTGACCAGTCTCCATGATTCGGCGTACTCTCCGACTAAGGATTCAGAAAAGAGCTACTACGTACTTATCTCCGTGTTGTGCGCCTTACGTCAAGCGAGTGTGGTTCGGCGTGTATGACTAGTCGATCGGACATATTTAAGAGTGCGTTCGCTCCCTCGCGGCTGGAGACAAAGAATTTTCTTTCCTGAAGGCTCCGATTGTGTGAATGACTCGGGTGTATGGGTTGATGCTTGTCCCTGGTTACCGTATACATTCCTGAAGCCTATATAAACAGAACATAAAACGCAATTACCCCGGATTTCGCCCCGGATCCTGTTCCACCCCCACGCTCACGGCTTTGATCTAATACAGCAACACAATGGCTACTGTCGAGGAAAACAACAACATAGAAGAAGCGCCAGCTTCAACACCAGAAGTCGAGAAACCGAAAGACGCACAGCTTGAGTATGATGCCGAACTGGCTCCTGTCACGCCTGGGATTGACCCGGTTATTGAGAAGCGTGTTGTGCGGAAACTTGATCGTCGGTTGCCGGTGATTACTGGATTTATGTGTATGTACTTCTCCCCTAAATGTTATAAAGACTTAGCGCTAATGAAAATGGTCCGTAGTTTTGCTCTCGTATCTGGATCGGAGTAACATCGGGTATGTCATTTGCCTTACATGAGTTCAAGAAGGAAGACTAATCGCGAATTTTCTACAGAAATGCCCAAATCGCCGGAATGAAGAAAGACCTAGGTCTAAACGGCGGGAAATATCCATGGCTCTTGACCATCTTCTATATTTCGTATACTCTATTCGAGTTTCAAGCTTTGATGTGGAAAGTCCTTCGTCCGCATCAATGGGCTGCGTTTATCATGTTTGCATGGTATGCTTTACACACCATACCTCCGTCAGAAGAAAACTGACAGAAATAAGGGGCGTAATCGCAACCTGTCAATCCGCAGCCCAAAGCTGGAGCGGAATGATGGCCCTCCGCTTCCTCTTAGGGGCTGCAGAAGCCGGCTTTGGGCCCGGTGTTCCCTATTTACTGTCCTTTTTCTACAGTCGTCGCGAACTCGGTCTTCGATGCGGAATTTTCCTCTCTGCTGCCCCCCTCGCGGCAACTTTTGCCGGCGCGTTGGCATACGGAATCACTTCCGGACACCCACATATCGCGAACTGGCGACTTTTGTTTCTCGTGGAAGGTCTCCCGAGTGTGGCGTTTGTACCGTTTGCGTATTTCTTGTTGCCCGATTCGCCGGGAGAAGCCAAGTTTCTGACGGAGGAAGAGAGGGAAGTCGCGAAAGCGAGGAGTTTGAGACGTAGTGGAGAAGAGATTGCGTCGCACAAGATTGATTGGAAGGATATTGGGCAAACGTTGCTGGATCCTAAGCCTTGGTTTACTGCCGTATGCTTGGCCCCGTTTCTCACCTCAACGGAAAATACAGGAAACTGATAATGGTCTAGTTCATGTACTTCAGCTGCAACGTGAGCTACTCCTCCCTCCCCGTGTTCCTGCCCACCATCCTCGAAGATATGGGCTTCACAGCCGTCAACGCACAGGGTCTCGAAGCACCGCCCTTTTTTCTGTCGTTTCTGGTTACCATCTTCTCAACCTGGGTTGCCGACAGAATCCAGCAAAGAGGTCTCGTGATTGCGCTGCTATCAACTGTAGGTGCAGTGGGATACGTTATTATCGCCGCCGCTGAGCCTGTTGGTGTTCGGTACTTTGGCGTCTTTCTTGCTGCCAGTGGTGTCTTTCCTGCTATTGGTAATATTCTTTCTTGGGTTTTGAGTACGTCCCCTGACCTTACCCCCTACTTTTTGCCTATGGTAAGCTAATGAATGGTAGATAACCAAGGCTCCGATACCCGCCGCGGCATGGCAATGGTCATGCTCAACCTCATAGGACAATGCGGCCCCTTCCTCGGCACAAACTCTTTCCCCTCAAGCGACTCTCCTCGCTATGCGCGCGGATTATGGATCTGTGCTGCTTTCATGTTCTTCAATTTATTCCTCTGCTTAGGTCTACGAACGTTGTTGGTGTTCGAGAACAAGAAATTGGATAGGATGTATGGCACGAAAAAGGAGAGGCAAGCGCGGCAGAAGAGTGGCTTTGTGACGGCGGAGGAGAATTATGGGGAGGATTTTAGGTATATGCTCTAGGCTTCTATGATCAGGGGGTTGAGTGGAGGTACGTAGTACGGCACAGCAAGGCAGAGCAAGGCATAGCCCGTGATACATAGTTAGGACGTATACCTAGATACCTAAGTAGTGCAATCAAGGCTGATGCCATACAAATGATTCAAGACATTCCATGATTAAGTGGCTTATTGAGTAACCGCATGACGATAGCCGTACTTCCGGCTTACATCAACACCCCTCAAAATACTCTGCCACACGAAAGATCTCTCACGCAAGTCTGTTTCATGAGCATCATCATCCGGCCACTTCTCGCCATCCTTGAATCCCAGATTAACCATTCGTTCAGCCGGCCAGAACGCAAATCCATATCTTCGATAAGGCTTATATGGTACACCTGAGTAACGATATCTATGGTCTGTGGTCATTTCCCTGTAAAGTATCCATCCCGCAGGTGGCTTTTCACCCATTTCGTCAATGCTAACCGCTTCCAGGAGGAGGTCTTCAGTCGTCATCGGGCCTGTCTTAGTTTCCAAAATGGGTTTTGGCGGTAGGCATGCTGCATGACAACCACCACCGTCCACATCCTCGGGCACATTTTTTAAAAACGCCTCTAGCTGCCTCAAGCCCGGCTGCAAATCTGTCTTGGTCGCCGTAATATCAACCACAAGGTCCATCAAGCCCCGGAATTGCTGTTGCTCGCAATACGGATTCCATGTATCAATATAATCCGGGAAATATTCCTCCCTGTTTGATTTATCGGTGAAATGGTGGAACAGGGGATCGACACTCCAGATTTGGAACTCAAGGCGATCCTCGAGTGGCCAATGCATCAAGTGGTTCTGCTTATCGGCATCTCGTAGGTCGATAAACACTTGTAGGCGCCACAGAAGTCTGATGAGTATTTGCTCTTCCACATATGTCGGAGGACCAGATGGCTGGGGCTGAATATGGAGGCCTTCAGGCTGTTTTCCAAGTTGCGAATGATCAAATGGGGCAGACTTTCATCCCAACGCTCTGGCTTAATAGTCATCGACTTCTCGACGTAATGGTCTAAGCAGGCATGGCTTACAGCATGGAATTTATGTGCCACTTCGACCAGATCACGTACCTCAAAAGCCACCTTTAAAACCAGCTGCGGTTGCTCTTAAAGCTGAGAAACAAAGATCTAGGGTTTTATCTCTGGACATGTATTTTGTAACATCCAGGATGTCAGAGAACCATGATGGTGAGATTCGTGTAACCAGTGCCACTCGCATAAGGCTTGGGTGCATGGCGATATCTCCTTTTCAAGGAAAGTTTCGAACAATTCGAATGACAGCGTGAGAAAGAGAAGGTCAAAACGAGAAAAGGCGTTTATAAGGGCCCAGAAGGAGGAGACGTTTGGTAAGAACTTGACGATTTCTATGAGGATCCCCGTTGGGAGATGGAGCAGACGAGAATCAGTTGAGGCAACCATGGCGAATAACGGTGATTGTTTTCGTCTAAGCGCTGTAGTCCACGGAGCCTCAATCCAAGTTTCCGGATGACTTCGTCTTGTGCGATGGAATCAAAAAGAAAGATGGGAAAAGAGGAGAAGTGGGGAGAAGAAGGAAAAGGCTGTGATAAAAAGCGTTTGTACCAGGCAGTGCGCCTCACCAGGCACCAGCCACACCTCCCCTCAAGCAACACAAACATCCAGATAATTGTATTGCGATAGGCTCAATCTAATCAAATCTAGTAGACTTTCTCAATTATAATGTATGATTTGACAGCGCCGCTATAAATATGCATGAAGTTATTGGTAGTGTTACGATCGTGGCGCAGTTCTGCCGTTGTGCCTCTTTGACCTCTCACGATGGACGATTCAGCCTCGAACTCGGACTATGCCATTTTTATCTTGAATAGTCTTGTATGACATAGTCATTTAGCTCTAATAGAAACACAAATTGTGGCTGTTCAATCTGTCATACTGTCAGGTACAATGCATGTCATGCGAGATCTGTAGTAGTTAAATTTCCGATTTGGTCAAGTATCACGCGCTACGAGCCAGTCTTGGGGAGAGAGTCACTCTGTATATAAAGAAGCATTGTTCCATTGTTTGTCGGCGACAGTCATGTCAAATCATTTCTTTTCTGTCTTATTCAGAGAAAAGTCCTGCCAATATCATAGCGCTCAGCAGTCTTCAGACAACATAAGAAGCCACCTACTCTTTCCTTTTGCTTCATCCACAAATACAACCACAACCACAACACTATCATTACTACTACATCCTTACCAGATAAAAAAAAAGAAAACACAAATTTGAACTACACCATGTGCTGGTACGAGGAAATCGAAGAAGAGCCGTCCACATCCATCCGGGTTATTCAACGCCGTCGCATCTACAGAGAGCCCATATATTCATACTCATCATCCTACCGTCTCGTAACACGCTCACCGTCACCACCGCCGCGCTACTCACGCTCATCATATACGACAATCACTCGAACTCGGCGCCATACTCGTTCGTATGAAGTGATTCCAGAACGGTGCGAGCGGGAGCCGACTTATATCGAATACCGTCGGCGAGGAGGAGATGGTCGATACATGGATGTGCGCATTATTGACCGGTCGCCATAAATCATTTGTACTCTTCTAGATCAAGTCTTTGTTGGATTCGGTATTGTTGGTTTGATGTACAATAATTAGAGGTTTTGGAGTCTGGGGTTTGTTTTGTCTGTTTTGTCTGTTTGCCTGCGAGGTCTGTCATCTGAGCGTCGGGGTTGGCTGGTATGCGGATAGTCGGTTGATACCCTGGGATTGTTAGATTTGCTGGTCTTTGGTGTTATTGGTAGATTTGAATTGAGCTGTCCTGTTCTTGTTCAGTTTTTCAGTGTAGTTGTAAGAGTACACTAAAAAAGTGGACGAACGAGTGGGAAGCTGGCGGTGACGTCAGCTCCACTTTGGGGGGGGGAGGGATGCTATCGCCCCTCGCCTCCAACGTCACTTCTACTTTTCCTATATGTCGATAGATTCCACTTGACTATCGCTGATAATTATACCCAGTCAATTATACCAGTTTAAATATTCGAAACAAATTATACCAAACGACCACAATGTAAGTCATGTTGTCCCAAACTCAAGGACAGGAGCTGAAGCTACCAGGAACCGCTCCCTCTCCATACGCTCCGCCAGAAAAGATGGCAAGCAAGACAAATCCAGCAACCGCCATCGCTTCTCTATGACCACCCTGCGCGGCTACCAACAGCCCGAACTCAGCAAGAAACTCTACAAAATCATCAAAAACGAAAACGTCGTCATCGGCGCCTACGAGTCTGCCGGCCGCGAACGAGTCTCGATTGCGTCCCAGCTTTCGGACTGGGGCGAAGCTACCGGCGACGAAAGCGTGTCCGATATTTCGGATAAGCTGGGTGTGCTTCTGTCAGAAATTGGGGAGCAGGAAGACATATTTGCGCAGAGTTTGGAGGAGTATCGTGGTGTGTTGAAGCAGATTCGCAACACCGAGAGTTCGGTGCAGCCGTCGAGGGATTCGCGAAACAAGATTTCGGATGAGATTCAAAAGTTAAAGTACAAGGATCCGGCGAATACGAAGCTGGTTACGTTGGAGCAGGAGCTTGTGAGGGCCGAGGCGCAGAATTTGGTTGCTGAGGCGCAGTTGTCGAATGTGGTATGTATTTCTCCTTGATTATGATGCTTGGCTACTGACAACGGCCAGACACGCCAAAAAGTCAAAGAAGCATTTGACCTCCATACCGCCGCCATAATCGAACGTGCCGAGAAGCAAATCATCCTCGCTCAGCATGCGCGCAGACTAGTCAATCTTCTAGACGACACACCCATCGTCCCCGGAGATGCTGTCAAACCCTACGAGCAGAGTAACGCAGCACGAGATATCCTCAACGACGCAGAAGGTGATTTGCGCGCATGGGAACCATCAATGTACCCCATCACATCTAACGCCAATGAAATGGGTCAAAACTTGGTTCCGAAACCAGAAACGGTCGCTGCGGGTCAACAGCAAGAAGCAGCTCCGGTTGCAGACGGAATTGGAGCCACGGAGACTGAGACTCGTCCTGCTGTTGAGCCTGAAGCAGTCGGAAACAGAGAGTCTGTTGCCACGGATGTCAATGAGTCGGCTACGATTGCAATGGCATAGAGTCCGTTGGTGTAATTCTGTATATTTATGTATAATTTCCGTTTGTTAATAGTCTTACTCCTGTAATGATTGATGTGTGATGCGTTCACGTGGGTTTTATTTCAATGATATGATATAACATGATATGATATAACTCTATTTCTTAGATTGCTGCAATCGATCAAATAAAACGAGTTCCACTGTATAATCCAAGTCTACGTGAAATTCGGAGTGATCTTATTAAATCAGAATTGTATCTGACATGTACTACCTGCGGCATATCTGGCTATTTCTCATCAAATTTATCTGTTACATCGATCAGTCGCGATGAAAGAATGAGGTTCCAATGTTGAGTTTATAGGGCTAGGCAGGGAAAACCCTAACAGGCCCCGCAAGCCCTAAAATCTGTTGCCCATTCTGCTCACTTCCCTCAACATTTTGTCATTCTCTGCGAATTCTGAGCAGTATATGACTACGAGCTGTATGGGTATCTTGATTACTATGGCGATGGTAATATAGTGTTGTTTGCTGTTTCTGTCTACGCTTTGGGTTTTAGATTCTATTGAACTAAGTAGACAAAAAGTTGAGTGGATACCAGACTATGTAGATGCTCTGGTATGGTGGACATAGATGGAGTTAGTCATGTACATAGGTAGACATCTGGAGGGTACACAATTTGTATGAATTTTTATGGTAGATTGAATCCAAAATCCAACATAGTCGTGCTTTCAAATGGAGTGATAAACTGCGATCCTTCGGTAGTAAGACCTAGCAATTGTGACAGCTATCAAAGTATCAAGACTTCAAACGAGTTATCCAGATGGAATGGACTTACAATATCTGAGTTTGATGTCTTTAAATTGAGGTCAGTAGCACTAATGGTATCATGCTCACCTAGTCCATATGTAGATGCAGTGTCGCTATGACCTAGTTCTACCAATCTCTTTCTCCAGACCACGGAAATTTTGGCAGGCATGGTAGATGGATGACAATTCTTAAGATAGCCTAAGCAAATACAACTCATTTTGCTGGTATGGTGCCTCGTTAGGCCCGGCCTTGGACAGTCCCGGCAGGATGTACAAGACGTACAATACGGAAGGAGGGATTCGAGTTATTCGAGTTCCCCTCATCGTTCGTTATTCTAAGTTGAGCGGGCACGATTTCACAGACTTTTGCTAAATGTATGGATATCAAACCGACCTCACTTGACGTCGCGGGAGCCAAGCATCCGATCCAGTTGTCAGGAAGACAGAAAGTGCCTTATAGAGGTCGCATGGTGCATACGATGCATGGAAAATCTTGCGTCCCCCATTTCAGTGCGAAGGGTCACATTTACGGCGAGAAGCCTGTGGGGTAGGAGGTGTTTGGACGAGGGGCCACGAGAAAGGGATGTGGAAGATCAATCGAATGATGGTTACGGATTATGGCAAGGGAGCGTAGGAATTGCACGATATGTCTGTGGATCCTGGGGAATGTGTAGATCTGGCAAAGTAGTATCCTGGCAAGCCAAAGGAGTTGGTTGATGATTTTTACAGCTAGATCGAACAGACAGGAACCGTATGGGGAGTACCGCTCGATATGATACAATCCCAAAGACCTCTACCGGATGATATTATTGCACAGTGATCCCATTGGGGATCCAAGAGCATATATGAGAATAGGTCGGGAACAAAGGCTATATAGATCGAGTCAAAGATAGAAGAATCGAATAACCTCGCCAATTTGGTGATAAAGCATTGATTCCCAAATTCCAAAACATGCATATTACGGATGATTTTCGCGATCTACGCAGTTCATATGTCGAACTCCCTGTCGGGTACATTCCTATATAGCTTTTGTACCTAGGTATTCATGGATAGTTATAGTATTACTGGTTCATTGATCACCGATTTTCGATGACTCTACATGAATCCTATTTTTGGCGATATGATATAACCTACAATCAATTAATACATGTGTATTTTACTATCCCCATAATATACCTATGTAATATTAAGTCCCCCGTGAATGGGGTTTTAGGGTTTCGGAGAAAACCCCTAACATTGGAATAGGACCCCCGCCAGATTATGCTCAATTCTCAATTTAGCTTCTTTATGCTTAAACGAGAGATCCTGACATTCGAGTATTGTGCATTGTGACACAATTCACTATCTATTCTACCGTTTCTGTATACCATGACATGTTAGATCATGGTTCAGCACTGATACTTTCTTAAATTCCAGGAAATACCTCCGAGCAAGATACTTCGTCATACTTTGCCAATGAGTCAGTGATATTCAGTGTGTCGTTAACTTGAGATTCCTCTCATTTACCTTTTCGATTATCAAACCTTTGGTGGTGAATCATGAAGTGTCGTTGACTTTGGTGAGGGTAACAACTGATTGGTTGGGTGGAAGATAGTGTCTATGAGGAGAAGAAATCTGCAATATGATCTGTAGTCTGATCTGTAATAGGCTACTATTGCTTGGGTCATGAGATCAGCCTTGCATTCGGTAAAGCATGAGGCTGTGTGCTGGTGAGCCTTGTGCTCCTTCGCCGCATTTGAAATGCCCAACTCATGGCCAGGCTGGAAAATCTTGCAATTTTTCAATTTCCCCCCACATATGTCACAAGCTCTGAACAATTCAATCATGTCGTAATGGCGGATTATTTAATTTTATATCATTAAATTTTCCAACAAGTCAGCATGATGGACCCATTTTCTCTTGGAGTCGGGGCTGCTGGGCTTGTTTCTTTGGGACTACAGGTCGTCGGTGCGCTTTTTGATTTCTATGAAAAATCCCAACATCAGAACAGGCGCATTGCGTCGGTAATGGAAAGATTGGAATTTCTTCAGGGCATTTTGAAGCGTCTTGAGTTCGTACTTGAAACCCGAAAAAACGACCAGGATCTAGATGCTACCATCCAGAATTCATTCGAAAGATGTATGGACTCATTTAAAAAACTGCGAGACGAAACGCAAAAAATCAAGCCGAATACGAACAAGTACCGCCTGCGTTACCATTTCAAGGACACCACATTGAATATGCTTTATGAGAACGTGGAAAATATATCTATGATCTTGCGAAAGATAAACCTTGAAACTCAGATATCAGTTCAAAAGGATATTACCGAATTGATGTCTATCATTCAACGCATGCAAGACAATCATGTATCCTCGATGATACGGGCATGGCTAAAAGCGCCAGATGCTACAGTCGACCATAACAACATACGGGCCAAACACTGCGAAGGCACAGGCATGTGGCTTTTTCAAGAACTCTAGCGAAACGTGCACAAGGAATGTGAGTGATAACTGACAAATATCCATGCACCACTTTCTTAGAAGTATGTACTAAGAAAATTTCAAATAGTTTTCGGTGGCTTGAGTGCCAGCTTCGTGACTTGAAGACTGTACCTCGAAGTAAAGCCAAACTGGACCAGTGGTTGCATGACTTACCTTTAGATCTGACCGAAAGTTACGATAGAATGCTTAACAAAATATCTCCTCTTCTGATTGAAGATGCGCGACGTATCTTTAGCATTCTTTGCTTCTCTAGAAGACCACTAACAGTGGCAGAAGTCCAAGATGCTATTGCAGTTGATCTAGATAGGCAGTGTCTGGATCCCCAAGCAAGGCTTGAGGATGTCGAAAGTCTCTATGAGATATGCCCCGGGCTGCTTCAGATTACATCTTCGCATGACGAGTTGCGTTACAACCATTCGGAAAACTCCATAGTTAACCTCGCTCATGCCTCAGTTCACGAATATCTCCTATCCCAGCAAACCACCCGACAGCAGAAAATACCCCCGAAACTCGTTTTGCAAAGTTCAATCGCTCACTGCGAGATTTCACAGATTTGCCTTATTTATCTCATGGATCACGAACTTTCAACAGATGGATTGAATAAAACTTTGATGGAAGGACTTCCATTCGCGCAATATGCGGCTTGGTTCTGGTATTACCATTACAAAAATACTCTCGAACCAGCTCCTGGAAGGCTCAAAGGTCTTGTTTTGAAGCTCTTTAAGGATAACCCTCAAGCCTTTTCGAATTGGGTGAGATTATACAACATATAAACTTCTTGGCTCCATGAACCAAAGCTAGACCTTGCATTGGGTGAGGTGCCATCGCCTATTCATTATGCATGCTTTCTTGGACTGCCAGATCTTCTCCAAAAGCTTATCGAAGACGTGCGTAAAAAAGGGAAGACAGCTATAATTCATCTCAACAAGTCACATGGAAAATATGGGCCTGCAATACTGGCTGCATCCAAAAATGAACACAAATCAATATTGGAGATACTAATATCTTACAAAGTGGACTTAAATGTTCCTTGCGGCCGAGAACCGTTTGATGAAAACACACCCTTGAGTGCTGCAGCTGAATGGGGTCATTACGAAGTTGTTGAGCTGCTGCTTGATATGGGAGCAGACCCAAATTCACAAATAGGTTTAACTTCAACCGCACTTCGAATAGCATCAGCTTGCGGTCATGAAAAAATCGTGCAGCTTTTACTTTGCAGAGGAGCGAGTGTCAACGCAAATACACCTGGTAGGTTTGGGACCGCTCTTCACGCTGCCTACTATGCAGGCAATTTGAAGGTAGTAGAGATCTTGATCAATGAAGGTGCAGATCTTACGGCAAAAGGCGGGGAATTTGGAACACTATTACAGACAGCATCCTACGGAGGGAATGCTGAGATAGTGAATCTCTTTCTCGAGGTCGAAGCATTTCACGATCTCACAGCAGACTATGTGAAAGAAGATCCTGCCATCGAGTCTGCGCTGAAAGTTGCAATATCAAGAAAGCGTATGAGCGTGGCAAAACTGCTGTGTAATGCAGGCAAAAAGAAGAATTCGGACTCGATACTGAGCGTCTTGATGATTGCACTCAGAATTAATCTCGAATGATGGGTAAAATGGCGAGAAAAGTCTTTGAACAGCGGTAAAATGCGAAAGAGGTGTTCGATCGTGGGTGGCTTTATGCTGACATCTGAAAGTAAAATGCGAAAGAAGCATCTGAGCATGGGTGACTTTATAGTGGCATCTGAAACAAAGGCCTGCAGATTCATGCTGGACCTTTTTATGGAACATTATGGCGATCCACCCCTGGTTGTTGGTGAAATGGCTACGTTGATGACGTCTATGATTGCTCAAAAACTCAACAAGGAAACCAGAAACCTTTATCACGAGATTGATATCAACACAGTCAACAATATTGTTTGCCACCTCGAGTATGGTGAAATGATAACAACCTGTTTTCTGAGTAAGCATGAATATCAGACTTGCGCTCTTTCTGATTCAAAAGAAAGTGAAAGGCTTGTGGAGGTGTTAAGAAGCCAAAAAGAAACATACAAGGGATCGAGGGACAAAGCTACAGGTATAGCGAAAGCTGTAAGTGATGATATCCACAGGAAGCTTGTTGACAGTGAAGGGCGCCCATTGGAACCGTTTCAAATTATTGCAATTATTGCAAGCAGTTCAGAAAGTGGAATGAAGAGGAATGAAAAGCTTGCAAATGGTTCTAAGATTGAAAAGAGGCTGGGTTGATATTTTACAGATAACGCTTATCACAGGAAACTATACAGGATGCGGAATAGAAAGTCTGGGGATGTCTCTAAAATGTACATAAAACCCCGTTGGTGTTGCCTAGCAATACAGGTTGTGGTCCAATTTTTATCTACCACATAGCTTGTATGGCGAATGGAAAAGAGATGATTGACATGCTTGTTGAGTTTGCGCACTAGTCGAAATTCTCATAGGTGAGACTATCAATTCCAAAGCAGCACATCGGGAGGTGAACATTATCGGGCTCACTAACGTGCTTGCTTAACATTCCAAAAGCCCAATGCTGGGCTTACTGTGTAATAGAAGATGGCGTAGGATTTGATCTGAAGGTGGAAGTTAGGGCTCACGGATTACTTAGGGTTATTTAGGGTTTTAGGGTTATCCCGAGTGCATCGATTACCTAATTAGTCACGTGATCAATCAGGCAGCTGTGACGCGAAGCTTCGGAGCTTCCTCCTCAGCAGGAGCTATCATCTCAGCATCTTCCACCACCTTCACTACAACCCTTGTGTATTATATTCATTTCCTTCTTCATCGCCATAACCTCAGAACTCCCTTTCTTCTCTGACTTCTCCTACCAATAAGCCGACACTTCCACAGACCACTTCCATCAAGATGGATACATTAGTTGCCAAGTATTCCAGCTCGTCATTTCAAGATGCAATGTACTCCGAAGAAGAGCAGCGTGACCTCACAAAATGCCTTCCGCCGTTGTCGCTGAAATTTGATCTTCCTCCTATTGCGAAGGTTCGTTGCCGACGAAGTTTCTGGTTGTTTCATGATACTTGGACGTGGGATCATGATGCGATGCAGTCGATGACCCGAACTACATTCAATCTATCTGCAACTCATTATCATACTTGCATTTGAGAAGAACAGACAACTAATTAATATTTGTTTATAGCCCTCCTCCTTCCTCCGTGCAATGACAGATGACCACTCGAATCCAAGCGCACCCATCAAACTCGCCCACGGAACTACTACCTTGGCTTTTCGCTTCCAGCATGGCATTGTAGGTTTACATTGAGTCACTGATACCCGGCAACAAGTACAGCTAACACGAACGGTAGATCGTCGCTACAGATTCCCGAGCTACCGCTGGTAACTGGATCGCCAGTCAGACAGTTAAGAAGGTCATTCCCGTTTCACGATTGAATATGGCTTTGAAGAAGGATCAGGATGCTCCTGTTCCGGGATTGCTGGGAACCATGGCTGGTACTGCAGCTGTACGTATGTTTTTGGTGTATTCTCGATGGTTATGCTAAGATGGGGTTTTAGGATTGTCAATACTGGTTGAGATATTTGGCTGAGCAATGCACTCTTCATGGTATGAGAACTTCAATTCCTGGTCTGCGGATAGATAGCTAACTACCGCAGAACTCCGACATAAGCGAAGAATTACAGTGGCCGCAGCATCAAAGATTTTGGCCAATTTGACGTACTCTTACAAGTCCATGGGATTGGGTATGGGTACTATGCTTGCAGGAGTACGTTTACCTCACCACGAAGCACGAAGCAAAAACTAACAAATCCGCTAGATGACCCCCCAAGAAGGTCCAGCACTTTACTATATCGATTCCGACGGCACCCGGCTCCCCGGTAACCTGTTCTGTGTCGGATCCGGTCAAACCTTCGCCTACGGTGTCCTAGACGCCGAATACAGATACGACCTCTCCACCGAGGAAGCCCTCGAACTCGGCCGACGAAGTATCCTTGCCGCTACTCACCGTGACGCATACTCTGGTGGTTACATCAACTTGTATCATGTCAAGGAAGAAGGATGGGTTCACCACGGATTCAGCGATACCGACCCGATTTTCTGGAAGACCAAGTTGGAGAAGGGTGAATTTACGAATGTTACTGCCGAGGTGTAATTTTTCTTTTAGATCTTGGGTTAGGGCATGTACGCTCGGATTTTCTTCCATCAATGTCTTTTTAGATTTATCGATAGTCCTAAATTGAGACTTGATACTACGTATAAGATTGCCTAGGTGGATTGCATACACACATTTAGACAAAACCAGTGTATTTACTCAAAAATTGACTATGACTAAGTACAAAGGCGTAAACGCCTAGCTGTATGCAACCCACAAAACTCAAGAAGATATTTGTAAAAAAAAAAAAAAAAAAAAAAAAGAATAACCCATTGATCAAAAATGACATGACAGACTGTACAATCATCCACAAAACACATGAACTTTTTCTCCGTAGATGGGTCGATCGTCTAATGATCAACCTTGAACTTCAGACGAATACCCATAGCCGCCAACTCAACATCCAAATACCTCAACACACCGGGCACAACGACAATAGTAACGTTGTCACCACCCACGTAGCGGTTTCCATCGCCATCTTCCCAGACCATAGCGCGCGAATCGTCAAAGACTGCTTCGCGTGCGCAACGACGGCATCGCACGATACCGTTTGTGCCGCCGAGAGCGTTCACGGAACTTATGCGCGAAAGGTTGGAGGTGATGACTTGGTTATTAGGAGTTGCTTTTGCAGCTGCTGCGAGAGCAGCTTTGCTTGCTCCACCAGCCATAGCGCCGGATGAACCGTTCGAGGATACCGCGACTTGAGTGGACAAGAACGAGCCGCAGTCACGACAGATCCAAGCACGTGTAGAATCAGAGCAATTCATTAATCGATCCTGCAATAAGAATGCGCAGCCGTGCGCAAGCAATGAATCACGCTCCATCTCTCCGACACGGATACCGCCACCCTTCGAACGACCCTTGACTGGTTGTCCGGTGACGCTATTTACGGGACCTGTGGTACGGACTTGGAATTTGTCGTTCACCATGTGTCGGAGACGCTGGTAGTGGACGACGCCAAGGTAAATATCGGCGTGGAATTCAGATCCTGTAATACCCGAGTACATTGGCTCATTCTGCGAGAGGTTTTTAGCTGAGTTATCAAGGTGGCAGAAAGTAGTCAACTTACGCCGTGGTAGTTGTAGCCGGCTTTGCGGAGTTGGTGACCAAAATAGTCGGCTGCAGTATTTTCTTCGTTGAATTGGAAGGGCGTGCAGTCCACGGGGTGGCCGTGGAGAGCACCCGCTTTGCCTGCCATGGATTCGATGATTTGGGCGATAGTCATACCTATTCTTCGTTAGCATAGATTTACTTGATAGTAAGAGAAGGGAGCGACATACGGGATGGGAAAGCGTGCGGGTTGATGATCAAATCAGGCATAATACCACTCTCAGAGAACGGCATGTCCACGGCAGGCCAAAGCTGACTACACACTCCCTTTTGTCCGTGACGAGACGAGAACTTGTCACCGATGATAGGCTTACGCGGAAGACGGAACTTGACACTGATGGCTTGTAGTGGTTCGTTTCCATTTTCGTTTCCAACAAGACGGACGGTGTCGATGTATCCTTCTTCCGCATCCTTGTATTTAAGGAAATGGGTTTGTCCGTCGACATTGACATAGGAGTCACTACCGGCATCGTATCGAACACTGTACCATGCTGCTACATAGCTGCCTTCTTTGATCTTGACACCGGGGTGAGGTAGACCATCTTCGTCCAGAGTCGTGCGCCACTCAGCTTTGATTTCAGCGCCAGGAGCAAATCCGAAGAGCTTGCTAATCTCGCGTTTGGACTTGTTTCGCCGGGAATCCTTATCGTCCAGGTTGTAGAACTTCGTCTTGTAAATCGTACCATGTCCGAACCCGCGCTCATGTGAAGATTTGTTGATAATCATCGCATCGTCCATGTCATATGCAGAATAAGAGAGTATGGCTACAATAGCATTTGCGCCGTTAGGGAAGTTATCCAAGCCATAGGCGTTGTATAATGGTGATCGAACGATTGGTGTCTGACCGGTCTGGAGTCGGTACAATTTGTTGTCGGTACGGTAGGCAATCGACGTTCCCGGGGTACCCATAGTCTGCTTACTCATCTGACACTGGTACATATTACGGGGCGACTGATTATTATCAGAAAATGGTGTCATGTTAGCAATAATCGAAAAAATATTGGTTGGTGTGAACTCGATGTGTGTTGAGAGGCCGATGCGGATGTCCTCTTCCAAGCAAGCAATTTCCATAAACGGTTGCTCAAAAGGTCCCACATAGTCGAGTTTGTCGAGTGCCAAATATTTAACAGGGCGGTACATTCGTGCTGGTTGTGAGGACATGTAGATACCAGGGTACTGGCCGCCGTTCATGTTCGGGATGTAGCCGATCTCGAGTTCTTTGGGAATATCGTGCGTGCCCTCGACCTTCCAGAATCGTAAGGTGTCGTGAATCATCTTGGCTTGCTTTGGTGAGCAGTAACCGATCACACGTCCGTTCAGTTGAACACAGACAGACTCAGTGACCTCGGCTGAAGATTCAGTCTTGATACCCAATTGCGCCAAGACACGAGGAATATGTGCAACATCCAGGTCGTTCGTGGAGATAAGACACTTGTGAGCCAAATGGTTAAGCAATCCACAAGGGGAACCATCAGGAGTGTGAACAGGACACATAAAACCCCAACTTTCAGGCAACAGCTTACGCACGGTCGTGGTCTTGAGCTGAGCAAAGAAAGTACCTCTGTGAACCATGCGGAAATGTGCGATAAATCGATAGAAGTTAATCTTTTCAGCAACCACAGTGAAACCAGTGGCTTGCTGCATATCCAAACCAGTTGGACTGACCAAGTTGCCCGTCGACAAGAAATACTCCAAAGCTCCACCCAAGTTCTCGTTTGTGCGTTTGATAACCTTGGAAATGAAATCCTTTTCAAAGGACGGGTCTGTGAATTTGAGATTGCCGCCCTTGTATGACCAGTCCCTCACGAGTCTTCCAAAACTCAACAACCATTCTTCAAGTCTCTCCTTCAACAGCATTCCGTAGACGTAACCACCAAGCATGACCTCCTGGTTTGAAACAGCATCAGGATTGTCGGCGGCACAGTCGCCAGCAACAAAGGCGTAGAGCTTTCGGATCATGAAAAGAATCAATTTGAATTTGTCGTAGTCTTGTGCGGTCGTCACGTTTTGGTTGCCAAGATGTGGCAGCACTACCTTGCGCAAGAACTCATCGCCACACTTCTCATGAGTCCAAGTTGCTGGTGCAAATATGACGGGTCGGAATTTCTTTCCAAGGTACGCTCTGGCGTCTGCTCGAGAATAGAGCGCGTAACCATGGAATGTTCGGAGCAGCAACTCAACACGGTCGGTGATGAAAGTGTTGGCAGATCCCTTCGATGAGGCAGTGCCGACAATGCCTTCGAAGATCTCGCGATCGTTGGTCTCGACAAGCGCTTTCAAAATCAACATGACCGGCACGAGATATTCTTGCTTTCGCCATGAGAATCGGAATGTGACGTTTCCGTCAGACAGATAATGAAGGACGTTGGTCTGTGTAGTTTGATCGGGTCGAGCGGATCGAATCTGGATACCATAAGATGTAAAACCGGCTCCACGTTTTTGGAAAGAGGGTCGATTGATGGCCATGGGGAAGTTGCGTTTGGGCATGATCAACATTCGGATAAGTTTCTCGTTTCCGTTAACAACGAAATAACCACCCAATTCCTCGGACTCTTCTTTATGGTCGACCAATTCCTGGGGACTAAAGGATTCTAAATGACATCTGTTAGACCTTAACATAATCGGTACCTGACCCAATTCTCGTACGGACTCGCGCCATTCTCCGTTGTTGACCTGGTACTGAAGCCTTGCACGCAATCGTCCTCTATATGTGGCATGTCGTTCTCTGCATTCGGCAGGATATATGTTCCGGTAATCAGGATTGGCAGTAGTAGCCTGACGAGGGACGAATTTGTTGGTTGGTGGCAGCACGGCCTTGTCGAGGAAAAGCTCCGTGATGCGCAAATTAAGGCTATTGCGTTGTGGAGGTGCTCCGCCCCGGGCCTTTCGTAGAGTTCGCTGTTCCGGAGTCTCAACATCGCCATCCAAGAAAGTCTTAGTTCCCATATCTGCTAGAGCTGCCTCCATGATCTTGCTTTCTCCGAAAAGCGCATTAAATGAATCGATGTGAGGTCGGATGGCCGCCTGTAGCATAGGATAAGGGGATTTGTCTTTTGGCGGGTTCTTGAAAAGGCTTTCTCGCCGAAGGGTGTCGAACCCTACAGTCCATTCTGTGTCGGTAGGCGCAGGAGCCATTTTGACGATTCTATCGAGTCGTAAAAATCTTCGTCTATGTTGTCAATGCAGAAACAGGATGCAATGTGATGAAAAAAGAGACTGTTAGCTCATCGAACGAAGGACCATTTCTTTCCGGGTGTGATAAAGAGAAATGGCCTGAGAGCAATCAATCAATGGGTTGAACGTGTCTCGTCGACGTTGATGGACGAAGCCATCTCGACTTCTTCCTTCCGGAAATTTTTAGAGTGGATCGGTCTGTTATCATCACGTGCTGATAGAGCTGCCGTCGTCCAATCATATCACGACCTTCACGTGATACAACTTCCTATTTGTCAGCCGCTCTTAACGCTTTGATTTGTTTACCTTCAACAACCTCCTTTCATCTTCTGAACATTGATATCCCTTTTATTCCAGAATCATATCGAATGACGATTGAATCAATTATATTAAAACTACTCACTTGTTGGCGTGGCGTCTTGGGTTATGCTTAATTTCAACCTGGACTAGTGGCGCCACCCATCAAAGCTTCAGACGAACGCTGTACACCCAGCACCAGCACTCCCTTGAGTACACATGACTTCTTTTCTTCACTTCAACAACCACAGTTGATCGAATGACCTGAATCCCGCATGAAAATGCGAACATATCCAGATGATTGGACCAAACGTTACATCCAGCACATCTTTTATGTCGATCATTCTATTGTCTCCTGGAAAGCCACCCATCTAGACTGAAGCTAACACTAATGGCGCCATTTTAGAGGTGTAGCAGTGCTGACAGTGCCTAAGCTTGTTTGTTTGGTCGATCACTTACCTTGTACAGACTAGAAATATCAGACGAAATGATGGTGACTGATTCAGAGATCGTGACCCTCCAATAAAATGCTCGGGTTGACGAGATTTTTGACGCTTTCGCTCGATATGTGATGGCGCCTAATATCGATTTTATTTTGTTGCCGCATTCACAACCTATCAGAAGACTCTTTATCAAATTACCAGGTATAGGGTGTGAGCAGACCCCGGAAATGCCAGCGCAAGGCCTACCCAATGCGACGTCTGATCCCATATTCGACACACCTGAACAATATGACATCCATGACTGTTTTTGCATGAGCACAAAACAAAAGTGATCCAACAATGATGTCGAATGGCGTTTGTCGAATGCGATGAGGAGAAGTCGAGATGACAACCAATCCAATTCCTCTTTGTGACTTGGTCGCCTGTGATTTACACATCCGGTAACTGGAAGACGTGCTGGCAAACATCTGTCGATGTAACCGTTCGCACTTCTAGTGTTGAATGGCAAATCACATCCCGGCTGTTGTCAGTCTTGTATGGACGTAGAGAAGTATATAAAGGTGGGTTGTAGCCATGCGATCAGACTTTCTCATCAAAACAATCACAACACTTCCTCATCTGCCAGCCAGCCTTCTTCATATCAGTATTAGACCTCTTGTCAGACTTAAAACGCAAACATGAAGCTCACTGCTACCACCATTGCTCTCTTTGCAGCAGGCGCATTCGCTGCACCCTCAGGCCACGGCCTTGCTGCTCGTGTCGCTGGACGTAACCGTCTGTCGCACCCCAAGCAAACCAACAACACCCATGTTGACTATTCCTCCAACTGGTCCGGCGCCGTCTTGACATCGCCTCCATCAGGCACCACTTTCACTTCTGTGTCCGCTCAGTTCACCGTCCCAACCCCTCAAGCCGTTAACGGCCAAGCAGGCTCTTCCTCTGCCTGGGTCGGTATTGACGGCGACACCTACAGTGCCGCCATCCTCCAGACCGGTATTGACTTCAGCGTTGATTCCAGCGGCGCCGCCTCCTTTGACGCTTGGTACGAGTGGTTCCCTGATTATGCCTATGACTTTTCTGGCATCAATATCAACGCCGGAGACACCATTGCTGTTTCCGTCGTGGCCAGCTCCAGCACTTCCGGAACCGCCACCATTGAGAACTTGAGTACCGGCCAAACGGTCAACCAGGACTTGACGGCACCTGACTCTTCCTCTGCTCTCGGAGGTCAGAATGCCGAGTGGATTGTTGAGGATTATGAGTCTGGTGGTAGCTTGGTTACCCTTGACAACTTTGGATCTGTCACTTTTACTTCCGCCTCGGCTGGTCTTTCTAATGGTGAATCCGTTGGCACTGACGGTGCTGATTTGATCGATCTCGAGCAGAATGGTCAGGTTTTGACCTCTGTTTCTGTTCCAAGCTCATCTGAGGTTGTCGTTACCTATGTTTAAGCCGTTAATTCAGGTGATCAGATTGATAAGGTTGGCAAAGTTGGCAAGATGGACGAGACTGACACAAATGATAAGGTATGAAATGGTGCGATGATATAGGTAGTGAAGATGGTAGATATGAATAAGACAATATGAGTGGATGGTATTACACAAGTGACTTTTTACCCTAATTGGTGCCTTGCAGCCTTGCAGCTCTTTAATCCCGGTGTACCTTGCACAATAATTCTAGGCTACAAGGCAGAATCACCAGTCTTATCCAACTGCCTATATAGTACTATACAACACGTACACCGTAACTCGACATATAGTCTGTGCGAGCTACTGAACACCAACGTGATGTCGTGCATATCCTATTAGTCCCTACCCTAGCCTCTGGATAAACATATCAATAACCCAGGCAGACAGTCAGATAGCCAATCGGCGTACAATAAAGTATTGATATGACCCATTTTATAATCCAATATAATCCAGAAATCAATCAGATTCTCCATAGCAAATGATTAACGATAAACTACTCTACTAGCTAGTAGAGTAGCACTAATCAAGGCATCCAGGTTGTTCTCCGATCGGTCATGTGCACTTTGAGAATTTCCCACATTGATTTGAATGAAAAGTAATGTGCTACTTTTCTGTAATGGGACAGTATAATTAATTTCGAGTGAAGAAACAATAAAAATATAAAATATGTTGAATGTGGAAGAAACGACGTTGAGGCCTAAAAGCAAAGGCAGCCACCCCACTTGGTCGATTTCAATCAACCAAAGACTTTCCTTCCTCCAAAGAACTCATCCACTTACTCAGCGTCACTACGACTAGGCTCCTACGCCATACAACAGCACTACGTACTTAATCAATAATCAATAATCGATAATTTTCTACTCGGCTCATTCATTCACTATTGACCGCACTCAACTCGGACCTGCTGGTCAGCCGATGGAGGGGGGAAGAAAAGAAAGTCTTCTTGGTTGCATCAAAGATTGCAATTTTGCCGAATCTCGAACGACCAGTTACAGCGATATCGAGCATACCATTACTACTTACTCGGATTGCGTCTTTTTGGAGATATCATCGTTCTTACCAGTCGTTCATTCTTTTCTTACCTTTGTTCTCCTCTCTTTTTTCTGACCGCTCCCGATTTCTCCATCATGGCCGGCATCTTTCGAACCATCTATGACTGGCTGTTGCGCATGTTTTGGTAAGTCTGTGTCTGTGTCCATCACGTCACCAGCTCTTTTGAGCATCCAGAAATAAAATGGATCCTCTCGCGGCAATGGCGCCGATGGCTTCAACTGGATCCGGGTCGACCCATAACCCGCACAAACCAGAACGATCAAAGTCAACTCGCTATGCCTATTGATCAACCGGCTAATGACCGTTCGTCTTTCGTCTCTGTAGGGCCACTGAAATGGATGTCACCATGATTGGTCTCCAGAACGCCGGCAAGTCGTCGTTGCTTCGTGTTTTAGCTGTACGTCTTTCTCTCTCTTTCCCTCCCCATGTTTTTCTGTTCTATTGAACTCTACTCATATCATCCATAGGGAGGAGAATTCACCATCGAGTAAGTCCCCATTCCAGCCAATCCGAATGTGCCCGTGACAGTGGATTTAAATCGGTCACAAGGTGAACCTTGAACCCGGACCCCTCACGAACTAACGCGTTGATCACCCTTGCAGTTCCATACCCACTATCGGCTTTAACACCAAAAAGGTCCAGAAGGGCCATGTGACGTTGAAATGGTTTGTCCTTCCAATTATCTAGCGTGTCTCGTCTGTCCGGTGGTGAACTGACTCTGGTGTAGTTGGGATTTGGGAGGTCAACCGCGATTCCGACCGATGTGGGAACGATATTGTCGTGGGGTAAACGCTATAGTGTAAGCCACCATGTCAACTCAACAGAGTAGAAAATTACCCCGACTAACATGAACAGATATATCGTCGACGCTGCCGACCACGCAGCATTACCCGTCGCAACAGAAGAACTGCACGACCTCCTAGACAAACCAAGTCTAGACGGCATCCCCCTGTTGGTGCTGGGCAACAAGTCCGATCTGCCCAACAAGCTGTCCGTAGACGAGCTGATTGAAGAGATGGATCTCAAGTCCATTGTGCGTCGCGAAGTAAGTTGTTATGGAATCAGTGCAAAGGAGGAGACGAATCTGGATGCCGTGTTGCATTGGTTGATTGCGCGCGCGAATCGGTAGTCATCCATCGATGGGACTAAAGTATAAGGAGTGTCTGTTCAACGACTTAATGAGTAACGATCTGTGTATCTCTTCTTTTTTTTGTTCATGTCAAGACGCATGCAGCGATACCTGCGCGCCAGCGATGGCGGTTCTGTTCTGTTTGTTCGTTTTGTGTCCGTGTCATTTGCTTCGTTCATCTTGCGCTTTGATTTGTTGTTTCGTGATATTCGGTATTTCTTGATCTTCTTTGGTGTTGATATAAGGAGCTTCTATTAGCGATTGCACAACCTGAACAATTGTCCTAATCATATCCTAAAAAAATAAGTTAGTAAGAAAAAGGCTCCGTCTCGCGCGAGGGGCATGCATGGGTCAACGGTATACTCTCAATCTTCTTGCAAAACATAACGAGTAACTTCTGCGCAGGGCTCTGATTTTTGAGATAAGAAGACAGAAAGAAATAGAGAAAAATCCTTTAAAAATCTATCAGATCAACCACCCGGGCATCCTCTCACAATATAACCTCTTGCATGGCCAGCTAGCTAGCAATGTGATACCATCATCCGATTGCCAACTCATCATACATGAACACTGCTTAATCATACATAGCAGATCCACCACAAATCTTCACCTACATTGTGCATGTAGCTACCTAGATCCTTGCCAGTAAATGATCGCTAATTTGCTAGTTTGCTAATAAAGAGATGATGTGTCGGCAATTCGTACAGAAGGAGAGGTAGACACACGGACCAAGTGATGTGTTGGCAGTGTTGGGAGCCTATCGATTGTACTACTCCATACATCCTCGATTACTCTAACTTAGACTACTTAGTACTATCAAGTTGTGTATGTCTTGCATGCATGCATGTAATTCATAAGGGCTGGAGCGATATGCATGGAAACAAGAATTACTACCGGTTTATGCATGATCTTTGATGGGTTTTGTGGTGCTTGACATTGATCAGTGTTGGAGTATATACAATTACTAGGTACAAGCTACCGAGGTATATACCCTGTCAATGTTTATATACTTGTTGTAGCGATTATTGAGTTTCAAGATGATCGATATTACCTAGGTACATACTGCGCGTGAGATGATCACCAAATTGACAATTGATTACCACATACTACCTAGGTAGCATAGTTACAGCCAACCTACTTGTGCGGTGTTATGCGCCCAGCACCACTGCTTTAATTACTTTGTTCGCTTGCAGATAAACTCCAGATCGAGTGCCAGGCTCCAGCCCGTGGCACAGAAAAGGCTGCGAATAGGTCATGTCGAAATGTTCAGCGAATGAGGCGATGCATTACCAAACCTTATGCCGGGGCTGTGCCGCTAGGTAGTTGGTTACGGCCATGATATCTCTATTATAACAAGATGAAGTCCTCCCTGTTCATGAACTGATTTCCCAAGATCCCTAACCGCTAGCCATGTCTGCTTATCAATACTGGGACCTCAGTCGCAAACCGCAAACTGTGCTATGTCCGTCATGCGGAAGCATGGAGAAAACGATCCAAATCCGCCAGAAGTCAACTTTCAGGTACGTAAAAATTCAGCTCCTAATGTTCACCTTTACGATAGCACCCTAGGTCGAACTTTTTTAATCACTGAATTAGTTCACGTTGGTTGGTCCACTACTGCGGCCACTGTGGTCTTCGCCTCCTTACCTACGATGCATCTCGCCAACGCCATTTCTTGCAGAAGGATGAGATTGATGCATTGACTACGTGCCCGGAAGGGAGCAGCAAAGTTATGACGGCGCCATCGCCGTTTGCTCTGGATAGCAATCTTGTCATGAAAACAGACTTCACTCAATGGAAGGAGCGATATAAGAGCGAAGTCCCCAGTATTGTTTACTGGATTGTCTCCGACACCAAGACATGCATGCCACTGGGTTTGCGGGATGAGAGCAACAGGAGGAACGTTTATAGCATGGATTATCCGGATTTCGACTTGGACGGGAAGTTTAAGGCTGCAGTCTGCTGGCCCCGTACCCGTAAGCGAGATGTAGTTCCAACGGCCTGGATGGCTGAAAATTCATCAATGCGTGTGTTGACTTCCAGTCTGGAAGTCGCGGGTCTGGTGCAGGTGGTGCAGTCGTCGTGGGATGTGGTGCTATATTTCCCCCAGCCACATGCAGTTCTGGCATCGAATCTGAACACACCTAAGTTGTTGTCGGCCGAGCAGAGATTCGAGTTCGAAAAAGAGACGCTTGCTAAGACAAGACACGACAGACAGCAGATCTCTTCCTTTGTTGGGAGGCGCATATCCTTAGAAGAAGGATGTTACAAGTCAGAGCTTCCGTATTTCCTATGGAGGAGTAGTCAGGGCTATCTCCTATGGACTACCAGAATAGTCACTGACGCCCGTGAATTAACCTGGCCCAAGTGTAAAAATCGTCTTGTTCTTCTCGATTGCTTCGACAGACTTGTAGCAATGGTGTATGTACCCCTGCCAACATTATCGGAGTCTTGGGAGATCGGCCGTCACAGTGAAATGTTGGCGCCGATCCGAAAGCAGCTGCGGATTTATACGGACCTGTCGGAGTCTTTTGTGGCGGAGATTGTAACAAGCTATGTTGCGTTGTGTGGCCAGTTTCGCAGAAAACGAGACTTGGACCTTTATAATATGGATTGAGGGCAGGACGCTTCGGTTTCAAGATGCTATCTAGTATAGCCTTAACTAACACTGGCCAGTTGTGCCACAATGTTCAATGGCGCACTTGGGAATCTTGAGGGACATCTTTCACCGGACGTTTAGCTATAATTGCAAAAACTCCCATATTGATTGACTTGAAATATTTGCAAACATGTGTAGCTTTCCTGAACCACTTCTATCCAATGATTCAATGAGAGGAGAACATTTCGAATCGGACTCTAGTGATCGTCGAGGAGATTTTATTTCTGCTCCTGTTGCGACAATGTGTCCCAGCTTATTGTAGTACAGGGGTTTCTTTTCGGAGCCGGTGGCTGCATATCTAGTGGCCCTTGTGTCTTATATATCAACGAACGGTTCGTACGACGTAAGGGCTTGGCTTATGGAATAGTCTGGAGTGCATGTGAATTTGGAGGTGTCGTTCTTCCCTTAGTTCTTCCCTTAGTTCTCAATGCTCTTCTCAGTCGATGTGGGTTTCGAACAACCATGAGGGATATATGCAGGTATCGTCTTTGCGTCGTCCGTCCGCTTGGCCTTTTGGGTAAAGCCTCGATTACGATACTCTGCTCATGCCTGCGTGATATTGTTCAATATTCGGTATATAAAGTTCAGACTGTTGGTTCTTCATCAACTAGCTCACGCTATAGAAGCCACAGGTTTCTTCCTCCCAAGCATCTACCTGCCGACCTACGCCCAGACCATCTTCCACGCTTCGGCTTCCTTGTCCTCATTCGACACTCATCGTCATCAATATATCCACAATGTTTAGCAGTATCTTGATGGGACTACTGGTCGACAAACTCAATGTCGTGACCTGTATATTCATCTCGGCCGTGGGCACGACCGCGTCCGTTTTGCTGGTTTGGGGCCTCTCTGAAAGCATATCCGTCCTATACATGTTTTATGTGCTATATGGGATATTTGCAGGATGCTGGACATCGAATTGGCCCGGCATTATGTGAGAAATCTCACAGAAAAGTGAAGACGCAGGGTTTGGCTATATTAATCCCGTGATAGTTTACGGTCATCTGTGCATAGGCAGCGGAGTCGGTAATATTATATAAGGACCGCTCAGTGATGCCCTCATCTGTGATCTACCGTGGCTGGGACAGAGTATCGGAGGTGAGAGTAGTGGGTATGGTGTGTTGATCACGTACGTTGGCCTGACAAGTCTTATCAGTGGAATGAACTTTGTCTGGAGGCGTCTGGGTTTGCTATAACATCCAGCCTGACAAATGATCACGTCCTTGATTTGATGCCAACACAGTGGACGTCATGTTTGAATGACAGATCATCCATTGGATTAAGACTTTTCTACTAAAATATATATATGGATAAGTTGGAATGACTTGGGACCTGCTGGGATTTTAAGAAGGCTAGTCAATCAGACCTCTTCTAGTAACAAGATATCTATTAAATTTGCTAGTCTCGCGGCGGTGGGAATAACATATGGTACCTTTTCTGCAACGCCGTAGGTCTACCCCTATCTGTTCGTATGCGCGCACATGGCGGACTGCCTACTACAAGGTCCAGAAAACCCCGGTTTACTAACCCTAGGATCTCCATTTTAAGACCCTTGCTGTCATTGGAATGCTAGTGTTGCTGTTTTCTCGTTTTCCGTCGAGCAGTTAAAGTGTTTGTTGATGAGACCTCAGAACACAGAAGAATCTCGGTGCCTCAGGCACGAATCGTGGAAAAGCCCTAAATTTCCAATTTGGGAAATTCTCCATCTTACTCTTTACTGTGCGGCCTGTCTGCATACTTCTGTTCGTTTGAGGTCACAAAGTCAGGTTTAATGTATATGTGCAGACTGCAGAGTATGGGACTAGAGACTGGTAGATATTGGTAAACCTGGTCCTCTCTCTGACTGACGATACTATGATCAGGAATCTATCTCTGCCGTAGCAATTTTTAATGATCTGATAATTTATAATCTCTCAGGCCAATTTATAAGCTGCGGAATCCATATACATCAATCGGATGTGTCGGCCCCCAATCGACCCATATCATGGGGTGGCATGGCATGGTTGCTTTATTCGATTTTCTTTGTATAGTTAGTAATCCACCTATTAATGCTTACGTTGATTGGTGAATCCATACGGTACACAACATCTGGTTGGAAAGGTGCATTTCACCGCCGGGAGCACTGCATGCAAATATATAGTTACACCGAAATAAATATAAATATCGAACCATATCCGTCCATGAATGTGATACTCAACTACATATAAATACTTTCCTGGACATCTGGAGCATACAGTAATTACAACAACATAATCACCAAGCAGCCGTCCAAACAAAATGGCCCTCCAACTCTACCCCGACATCAGCAAAACCACCACCACATCCGACGGCACAACGTACGCCTACATTCGCATCCCAGCAGCAACACCAACAAACCCCACCTTCCTACTCCTCCACGGCTTCCCAAGCTCAAGTTTCGAATGGCGACATATGGTCCCGAGACTGAAGGAGAAAGGCTATGGGATTGTGGCACCTGATTTGTTGGGATATGGCGATACCGACAAACCGGTGGAAGTAGAAGCGTATTCGCATAAAAGGATGGCGGATCAGATTATTGAGATTTTGGAGGTGGAAGGGCTGAAGAAGGTCGTCGGTATTGGACATGACTGGTTTGTCTCTTCTTCCCTGTTTTTGTCAGAATGAGGTGCTTGCTGACAGATTGAAGGGGCTCTGCACTCCTCTCCATGACTGCTCTGGCTCATCCAACCTATTTCTCTGCCATCGCCTTCTTAGCAGTCGGCTACGTTCCACCAGGCCCCTTTCAAATCGACGCTATCAACTCCCTCTCTGAGCAATACTTCGGACACCAATGCTACGGATACATGAAGTTCTTCAATGAAGATGATGCCACTGCGATCGTAGACGCCAATGCACCTTCTTTAACGTCGCTACTATATTCTACAACTCCCGAAGATTGGAAGATTCATATGGGGCCCGCAGGCGCTGCTAGAGAATGGTTGAGTACCGGGCAGGTTGCCCCTTCGCCGTCTTGGATGACTCAAGGGGAGAATGAGACTCATATACAGATTTTTAAGAAGGGAGGATATACGGGACCGTTGAACTGGTATGCCTTTCTTACACCAAATATAACAAGAGCGAAAGTGAGCTGATTTCTGTCAAAGGTACAAATCCTACATCCGCGGCATCGACGAATCGTTCTACTCAAAATTAACAACCGACGAAAGCAAAAGCCTCGACATCCCCGCGTTGCTAGTCACAGCCGAGTACGATTATGTCTGTCATGCGGCTTTCCAGAAACCGGGGTTTGAGAAGTATCTGAAAAACGGTCGTATTGAGCAGTTTGCTTGTAGTCACTGGATTCCGAGTGAGAAGCCGGATGAGATTGTTGCATTGTTGGATGAATGGGTTGGTAGTATTGAGACTGCTGTTTGAAGGGTATCTGAACCTAAGTATTTGATCGTTAGTTGATCATTTAGTGACGGGCAAACGATGACTATGTTAAAGGCATACTGATGTACTTTTGTACCCATGGATATGTATGCGCGGACAGCGGCTCCGCAACATGATAGACTACCTACCATAATGCCTATTGAGGAAGTCGATAGGTGACGCTAGCCTTATAAACTTAAAGTAAGCACTTACAAACGCCATTCTGCACAGCACGGGGACCTAGGAGCTAGAATTCCTGGCAATTGGTTACCTAGTTGCTTGCGCATTTATCTTGTAAGCGTAGCGCCGCTGTTTACGCTTGGCTTGGGGACTGGATTACGCTCCAGAGCCTCTAGTTGCCGCTGATGACGTGGGCCTCTTAGGCTCGTCTTCGCATTTACATTGTGTGATAGAGTGACGGCCAGGGTGAGACCAAGCGGCGGCAGTGTCCGCCCTGAAGAATCAAATTTGAATTGTATGCAACGTACGTACAAGCACTGTACCTACTTAACTTAAGCTGGGAATCCTTAATGCTCATCCCTCTTTTTTCGTCGGCTTGTCATGCCATGGTCTTAACATGACTTGCAGATCAGGTTGATATATTTCGACTGTGGGAAATCCTCGTTTTTGTCTTATTGTCAGTTATGGGTGAATATCGCTTGTGCTTTTGATTACGATAACCACTCTATCCTCTAGTTACACCCGATGTGCCTGAGGCCAATGCCCTCATGATGGCATGATAGTATGCCCCGGCGATACCCATCCAGTCATCGATTCGTTTTTATATTTGAAAGTACCTTTACATGCGACAAACACAGCTATGACGGCCGTGAACAACAGCCAGGCGCCCGCAATCCTGGCCACAGGCTCCGTATTCACGGCGTTGAGTGTGTTGGCGGTTATGCTCCGGTTCGTGGCGCGACGTATAACAAGGGCACAACTCGGATGGGATGATTGGACTATACTGGCTGCATTGGTTATGTTCATACTTTGTGAGGGACTGGAAATGACGGGTGGATTCTATGATCGTATCTGATTTCGTCGCATACTAAGTCCAGATTCAATTTGGAAGGAGCCAAAGCGCTGTTGCATGTCGAAAATGGGACTGAAGATTCGAATTATCGGACATATGCAAACGTTAGTTGAAACATTGAACCATTAAAAGTGTCAAATAGTTGGGGGTACTGACAACAGGATGAATAGTACATCTCCATCCTCCTTCTCTACCACCGCATTTTTGATCCTGGTTGGTTCAATCGCGTCGCTTCATTGTGCCTTTTGCTCATCGTTTTGCAAATCATCTGGGCGATCCCCGGCGCCCTCGTCGAGATTTGGGTGTGCAATCCGCCATCATCATACTGGAAATCATTGAGGCCATAGTGTATCAAATTCGGATTGCTTTGATGATTACAGAGTTGGTGTTTGAGGCGTGTTTGCAACTATTGCCGATCAGTGAGGTCTGAAGTTGTAGCTTTCGTTGAGACGGAGGTTGAGTGTGTGCGGAATTTTTATGCTGGGAGCAGGCGATACACCCTTTATCTCATCCGCACTCTTGATGGCATATAGGCTAATACACGAGTATCTGCAGTATAATCATCACCGGCATCATCCGCATCGTCATCTACTACCACGGCCCCGGCGCACTACAACTCGACAAAGACGCCTTTTGGCTCAACATCCACGCCGGTATCGCCATCGTCTCGGCCTGTCTCCCGACTTACAAACCTCTCGTATCCTCAGCACAAAGCAAGATATCAGCCTACAGCACCGATAATTCCTTCAGTCGTACAGGAAGTGTTGCGGACCGTCGCGCCCAAAACGTGGGAGTCGGTATAGAGATTCAGGGCTCACCGATGCGGCTCCGAATAATGAGAATTAACTCCAATGGACCAATGGACGGTAAGCTAGTGCGAAAGGGTGGACGAGTATGGATTCCGTCGACACTCTGAAAGACGAAGGCACAAGAGATGAGGAAGGAGGATATCATGCTTGCTGGCTCGCAGTCATAAAACTAAAAGTGATGGTACATGAACTGTTCCAGCAAAGGCGTCTGAGATACGGAGCATGGGAAGGCTGGGTCATCAAAGTCTCAGGGAGTACAACTGCGCCTGAGGCGACTGGACATCAGCCATGATTTAAATGTTAGAATACCCCTATGATATTGATGAATGATTGAACATGAGCAATTTTTTTCCCCAAAAACGTGGACCTCGGTACATAGATAGGGTGGGCTCGTTAACGCGCAGCTGACTCGTGAAACGTCAACTTGTCTCAACTTTGCCTCCGGAGTCAGGCATGGATACATACATGGGTGGTAACAGATAGACAATGATGCATTATTGCAATCAAGAAAGACACCTCCGCTGACTATTTGCTGTATAGCTACTGTAATATGCTTTCTTCAGCTCAATGGTTGGTAGTTTTCGCAGTGAATTAGGGCTAGAATCCGAAAAAGGAAAGAGAAAAGAAACACGTCAAGACTCAAAGCGGAATAGTCAGCCGCATCCACCCAATTAGATCCCTCAGATAAAGAATATGATGAGCTCTGATTGGCTCAATTTGATACGGAATACGTTGTTAGACCCGCCGTGATTCCCAATCAGCTATTCCAAATACGGTATAAAAGTACGGAAAGTACGGCCCCTGATTGGCCGCGGATGACTCAGCCAGTCCGGATTGGGCAAGACGTGAAGCTTTGCCAGCCAAGAAGCTCAGCCACTCTCTTTTTGCTAAGCCAGCCAGCCTTTCCTTGGAGCCTTAAAGAAGCCCGTGGTATGATCTCACTCTTTATTTCTGTCTCACAATAATTTCTTCCTTTATTTACCCTTCAACCTTGAGCGCCATCTCTGTCTGTTTATCATTTCTTCACTCTCTAATTCATAGACTGCTTAAATATCTGTCTAATCGTTCAAACGGAAATCTTGCCTCGTATCGCATACATTCCTCACATTCGGTGGATAAGGCTATCGTCACAGCTGGGCGCTCAACATGGGTGTCATAAATCAACGAGATTACTGGTGAGTCAGACATGTCATAACAGTTCAAAGACCTCGAACTGACTTAGTACCTTTCTAGTTATGATGGCTTCGGAAATTATGGCAACTGTTACTCCTCGTGGAATAATTGGGGTCGATGGGTGGCTTTTGCGGTCATCGTAGGAGCTGCTTTCGTTTTCTTCTTTCTATTTGCGTAAGTTGCTCAAATTACCGACACAGAATTTGCATTATTGTTCATGTACTAATTTGACTGCATGCAGCTGCCTCAATGCTCGCCGTCGCCGCGCCCGCGGTCTAACCCCTATGTACGGAACACACTGGATGGCACCTCCCCCATACAGACAAGGCGATTATCAACCCGCACCTCCTCCACAATACCAACGACAAGACCCGAACCAAGGATACTATGCACCGCAACAACAACCATATTCACCGCATCAAGGTCCTACCGGTGGCCAACAAGAGAGTGGAATCGAACTACAGCAACCTCCAAGCGCTTATCATGGCGGAGAACAAGTGTATGCGCCGCCTCCGGGACCACCACCAGGCGCTAAGAATTAGATTCGGACTGTCGCTATCGAGGCATATGCTTGGTATCCGGCGGAGGGTCCTGTGATGGGAAAATATACAAGTGCAGGGATTTCTGAACATTTGATTTTTCATTCTCCGGAATTGTTTGGTGTCACGGTGTCGATATACTGATATACTTCTGGTTTCTGCTTTTAATACACCTTTTATGACGCTCTCCTTACCCGTGTGATATCTAATATTAAGTCTCCGAAGTGATGGCACTCGCAACCCCTGTCCATACCGAGGTTGCGATAACACAATGTACATAATGCTCCACACAGTCTTACAAGCATCTTTTTCTGTATATCCGTATGACAACTCCCTAACGTACGTAAATCTTTGAATTTTTGATGGGCACTCCATATATCTATTTTAGCTAGAAAAAGTTGACGCACGAGGAGTGGAGATCTCTTAGCTGGCGATCTCAATTAAAGACTTTTTTCGAAGGAGGTGAAGCTGTATAGATCCAAGTCACTGGCTAGAAATTCAGAGAGACAAGACGTTGGATAGTTCTCTATTCGCGTCAAAGCAAGACGTTGCCAGAAGTATACATACACTTGTATCATATCAATGCACCAGATTTTGAATGTTAGTGACAGTGATAGAAGCGGGAGCCCACAAGCGCTAACGTACGCTAATGTCCTTTTTTTATGGAGCAATCACGAAGTTCGAACTCCTCTTTTAACTTCTCCAACCCAGGGCACGACACAATCCTTCTTTCAACCCTCGACCACATCTCACGAGGGGGCTGTCCCTTCATTTTTCTGTCGTTCTTGTCTCTCCTTTTTTCAATCGTTGTGAGACATCGTCGTGACACAGTCAACCGCACTCAGTCATCATTTTCATTTTGACCCCAGCCTTCCCTCGTTATCTCAGACCATACACTAACTACTGACTCGGACGCTGTCGCAACTCGTTCGATATACCGTCGCTCAACGATTGTCACGCTCACGATCTTTATAAGTATATACCCCGAACGCGAAAGAAGGAGAAGTATTATTGAGCCCGTCGTATTTCCGGCTGCACACGACTCCCGCTACACCACAGGCACGACACAGCCTCATTATCCGAAACATCTGCGCATTCGTTCCATTACTCTCAGACCCGTCGCGCTAAATATATGATTTTGCTTTTCTTCGTGTCAACGAAATTCTTCACGATCGTATAATTTTTCCGCCTGAAATCAGCCGGTCGGTGCACGAATATTTGCGAGACTTTTCACCAGTTTCGCGCAGCCTGTGCAACCATGGGCTCAACAATCCGCGATAGAATGATCCGGTCGCTCCTGGAGCGGAGCGTCGCTGATGAAGCCAGTTCGGTCAAATCGACATTTTCTAGCTGGGATAATTGTATGGCCAAGACTTATTGCAAGTGCGTATCATCTAGATATTTCCTATGGCTTTGAGAAGATACTGACAATTAATATAGATGGCCTGTCATCGCCGGTATCATTGTCGGCTCCATTATTATACTCGGCATAGTAGGCTGCTTAGTTAGCTGCCTCTGCTGCGGCTACCAATGCTGCAAAGGCTGTTGCGGCTGCTGCTACAGCTGTTGCGATTGCGGCGGCTCTCGACACAATCGCGGCGGAAACAAATATGCGGACCCCCCTCAACAACAACCATACTATCAACAGCCTCCACCGCCAGAACCTATGAATTTTGGGTACCGGCAACCTATTGCCGCAGCGTCGTCTCTATCCGCTGGACCGCCGCCTGCATATCGTGGTCCTACTACTGCTTCGTTTGAGCAGCCGAGTAAGGCGGCGCATGTACATGTAAATGAAGATGAGCTCCCGCCAATGCCGACGTGGGCCGATGCGCAAACACGGCGAGTAGAAGATCATCATGTCGAGCATGAAGAGGTGGAAATGAATAATCTACAGAGTCCTCCGCATCACAATCCACGGGTTTCACCCGCACCGGTGGCTGGAGGGTTATCGCGCGGTATGTCTCGAGGCGGATATGATCAGGTCCCTGGTACTTATCCCAGTCCGCACGCAAGTCCTCAGCCAATGTATGATGAGGGATACTCTCCCAACGGACATACTCCTAATGGACATGGAGGAGGTTATGGTGGACATCCCGGCGATGCCATGGGCGGGAACCTCAGTGAACATGACGCTTACTTCAATCACGGCGATCAAGGACATTACGGAGGCAATCAAGCAGACACGCATTACTTCAACCAGGCTCCTCATTCTCCCGGACCTCAGTCACCTGGATACGGCCCGCCAGCAGTCGCGGGACACGCGTCTCGAACATCCCCCGCACCATATCGAGGATTTGAAAACCAGCCTCCTCCCAGGGTACAAGTACCCAACTTCAGCGGACCCCGCGCATACAACCAAGCCACATCTCCTAGATCCCCTCCAGCAATGGGAGGCGGCTTCTCACCTTATGACCAGCAGCAACAACAACCACAACACCAACCACCATACCCACAAAGCCGCAGCCCCCCACCAGCCTCAAACGGATACTCTCCATACGACCATCAACAATCCGACTATTACCAACCGAAAACAACCCAAAGCCCACCACCGTTACAACAGCAGCAACAAGGCCATCAAGCTCCTCAAGGCCAGTATAGAGCATTCTCGCCGCGGATTGCATCGCCGCCTCCGCTTAATCAGCATCATCAGGGTACGTCGTTCCTGGACGAGCCGGATCATCAGTCGCCCGGTGGGGAGGATAGACCTCCTAGTTTGTTGATGGCTGGACGAAGGCCGGCGCCGAATACGTATCGAGCTGTATAATCTGGCTCATAAATCTTGCGTGGTGTAGAAAGTACTGCGGTTTTTCCACAACTGTCCTGCTGTCATTTTTCGGATTCTTTTGGCGTCTGAGGTTTCAAGAAACGAGGGTTTATTTAACGGCGTTTTTTGGTGTTTTCGAACTTGGGTTTTGTGTTCAGTTTGGGTATAGTGAATGATTGTATACAGATTTGTCTGGATGATTCGATATTGGTTTTTGGATGAGGAACAAGGGGGAGGGACTGGAATAGCAAATGGGTTAGGAATGATGAGGACCACCCAAGACGTACTGGACTTAGGCGGACTTGTGTATATATTATGTTTATGTTATATATACCCTGGTTGGTTATGTGGTATCCATGAATGCATGGAGCGTTCAATCCATTTCATTTATGATTACTGTACCTAGGTAGGAATTGATATATGCTCTAGAGGCCAGGCTACGTCTATACGGATGGATGGATCCGGAGCAGTTGCACAAGCCTACAGTAAGTTAGGTACCTACGTATGCACATATGCAGTAGTCTAGTGTGGCGATTCAATGCTGTTTTGTGGACACTGAGCAGCTCGACGAATGCATTGTCTTCGGCATCTATACCTGATGCGTTATCTGTAATGCGGACCGTTGGCTGGCGTGCAGCCTCGTAGGTGCCGAATCAAAAAGCACAGGCTTGACCTACTCCTTTCCGCTAGGCATGACCTTTGCGCCGCATGATGATTAATTCTTTTCCGCAAAAAGGGTCGGCGATGGAGTTCAAAAGATTCTGTGAGCTGTTTATCAGTTGCATATTTCTTGATTGGGAGTCCGCATCTTAACTGCAGATGCTTGAAACGATCGAGTGGCGCCGAACACGACTGCTCTGGTCGCCGTGTGATGAAATCATGGGCTAAGTTTGGACCGGACCACCCTTTCTTCAGCACAATGAGGCTGATCATTCATCACCAATGAGGTTGAGACGAGGATAATATGACGGTAGCGGGGTTTCTGCAGCCTTAGCCCCTCAGCCTTGTATAAACAGCCTCATTCCACTCATACCTTCACATTCAGATCAAACATATGCGAACGAGGTTGTTTTGTCTCTGAAGCTCCTTTTTTCTCGCCCCTCATGATCAATAGAGGCTTAAACCCAGCACCAGCTGCCGAATGCATTGGACGAGAAGATCTCGACTCCAATGTCGCCTTCTTCTGAAGCGCACTCCCCACGGCCCGAGTCGCGCAGAGAGTTCGAGATCGCCATCATACGCGCGTTACCCTCGGAAACGAGTGCCGTAGAAGCAGCATTTGACGAAATCTGGGATGATGGCGGAGACAAATATAGCAAATCATCCGCCGATAGCAACGCCGATACAAAGGGATTGATTTGCAATCACTACGTCGTGCTAGCTTATATGCCGGGCATGGGCAACAAAAATGCTACCAGTGTCGCCGCTCACTTTCGGACAAGTTTGCTTTGCTTGTCGGTGTCTGTGGAGGAGTACCGATCGGTGGAGACGGAGAAGAGTTTATACTAAAAGACGTGATAGTCAGTGACGGGGTGGTGGAATACGACTTTGGAAGGCGTTTTCCAGGAAGCCAATTTGTACGCCGAGATACGCCGAAGGACAACCCCAGCCCACCTAGAACCGAAATTCAAGCAATGCTGGCCAAGCTGCGAATTCAAGGAAACAAAATCCTCCTTCATGACAAGCTGGCAAAAAATATTGAAGGTTTATGTCGGAAACTTGGGCCCCGAGGAATCAAGTATCCTGGCCCCAAGTTAGATCAGCTATTCCGCCCTTGCTACCAACATCGACATCATGGACCTAGCGATTGCAAGGTTTGTACAGAAGGCACCGTTTGCGTGACTGCCCAAAAGATGTCTTGCCAGCAGCTAGGCTGCGATCCAGCATGCTTGGTATTCCGGTCAAAGGGTATCAATTACGGAGAATGCCACGTCGGCAGCGTCGCCAAAGATTCACTTCGGCCGAATTGCGTCTGGAGATACGGTGATGAAGTCTGGAGAGGACCGAGATGAGATTGCAACGGAAGAGGAGGTGATAGCCTTCGAAATGGAAAGCGCAGGGATCTGGGACGTTTTCGCATGTCTAGTAATCAAAGGCGTTTGTGATTTATGCAGACAGTCACAAGAACACAACTTGGCAGCCATATGCAGCGGCGGCAGCGGCAGCTTGTATGAAGGCCTTGTTGGACTTTTGGATCACAGTTGATAAAAATAGTAGCTGAAGCTGTTCGTGCGAGAAGGTATACCGAGCTGAATAGTGTCAATATAGAAAGAACAAGGCCCGCGTTCATTTCCCTTCCTTTCGAGATAGAAAAAGAAGGTAAGTAGTGATCAGATTGTCAAACGTCATTCCCTCGAAGATTCTACAGCAGCTTTTTGTGGTCATTATCGTCTGTTGACTGATACCAATCAGAATGTAACCGTACCCTCAGCTTTCGTAATATCGATGCTCGGCATCAGGACATCTCTGCGGCCCATAGAAGCACTTGCTCCTGGGTTCTGAAAACACAGATTTCCAGAATTGGCAAAATCGTCATGACCTCCAGAACAACAACGGCCTTCTATGGATCAAGGGCAAGCCCGGAGCAGGAAAATCAACATTGATGAAGTACATCTTCAAACAGTCAAAGGAGACACTCTTCAAAGACTATGCCATTGCCGCGTACTTCTTCAACGCTCGAGGGACAGATCTCGAAAAAAATCCAATTGTAATGCTTCAATCGCTGATATATCAATTAATCGATCAAAATAGAGGTGCTTGTGAGCGCCTTCTTGATATTTTTCGAGATAAGCTGAAAAAGCACACCTACGGGCATTGGGATTGGGGAAGAGGAGAGCTTGAGAAACATCTTTCTGTCGAAGCAAATCAGACTCATCCTAAACCCATCATCTTTCTTATTGATGCTTTGGATGAATGTGGAGAGAAAGAGGTGCAAAATGTCGTGACATTTCTCGAGTTGTTGAGCACGGATGCTGTGCATGCTGGAATCGAATTACGCATCTGCCTTTCGAGTCGTCACTATCCTACAATCAGTATTAGAAAGTGTTTGCAATTGGTCGTCGAGGAAATACAGGAGCACGACGACGACATTAAATTATACCTTCGGGGTAGACTGATAGAGCGAACCGAATAAGTCGAAGCCCAGATTCTCGGCAAAGCACGTGGAATCTTATGTGGGTTGTTCTGGTCGTGGCTATGCTCAACCACGCGTTCAACCATGGGAAGATAGAGGCGATGCAGAATCTGCTCGACGAGCTTCCTCCTGACATTGAACAGGTCTTCCAGACTCTGCTGAAGAGACATGGATAACAAGCACGAAACTATTCTTGCAATTCAATGGATTCTCTTCTCCGAAAGGCCGATCCAACCAGTCGAGTTAATCTGCGCAGTGCAAGTTGGAACAACCCCGAAAGAGATCAGCCCCTGGGATACTTCAGAAATCACGAGCAACAAGGTCAGTAATTGTATCATTCATTCTTCGAAAGGTTTGATTGAGAGGCGGAAAGGGAGGACCACGTTGCAATTTATCCACCTGTCCGTCAACGACGGTCGATGCCGCAATGTGTTGCAAGTTCTAGCACTGAATGACTACATTGAGCTGGTTCGTGTCTTTTCCCATTGTACAGGGTTTGATGCAAACGCACATGATGGTGGATACTATGGCAACGCGCTCCAGGCTGTCGTCATTGGGGGACACCCGAAAATGGTGAGTCTGCTCTTAGCCCTTGGGGCCAATGTCAATGCAAAGGCCGGTAAATACGGCTATGCTTTGCAAGCTGCAGCATGGCAAGGGAATAAGGAGATTGTGGGAATCCTGTTGCAACGTGGAGCCAATGTCCATGCTCAGGGAGGCCGGTATGGTAGCGCTCATAGAGCCGCCGAAAAGGCCTGAAGGTCGTCTATCCTGAAAATGCTAGATACCGCAGAAAGTGCCAAGGCTGAGAGCATAAGATCCAGTGCTTGTATCATTCTGTGACTTTCCGGTCATTCCTTAGGCTCAAAATGGCCTATCGGAAGATAACTTGGTCTCGTAACCACATTCCCTCATCATAACATGGCTTGCATGTGGTTTGATCCTGTACATGATCTTCATTAACCCCGGACATTGTCAAGAAAATGCACATATCATTGATACCCTGTTCGAGTGGATTCAATCCCGATTGGTTTTCCCACTATCAACTATGAGCAGTGACACTGAATCTTGTGCAAAATAGAGTAAAGAAGGATGTCGGAGAAGCAATTTCAATTGCTGTCAAGGGTCACTTTGACACGATCACTGGCGGCGAAGGGGGAACTCGAGTCCGAGTCGGACCAACCATGAATGGTCAACAAGAAGTGATTAGGGCGCAATATCAAGAGATATACGGGTTTTGAAAAAACTGAGTTGCTTCTGTCTGGGATGTGATGAAATAAATGAAGAATAAAGCCGAGTTGACAGGTTGGTGAGAGAAAAGTGCGAGGACCCACAAGAATAGCTCCTTCCACTTTTATGGTGCCCTAACCCTTAGGGTTAAGGCTAACGGCGAAGCAGTCTAAGTGTATAATATCAATCAAAGTAGTAGTTAAAGCTGCTTAATATCCGTCCTAAGTGTGTAGTACCTGGAAATTGGGACTTTGACCCGAAATCATAATTGATGCAAACACCGATAACTATACATTGCCCTTTACCCTTTATTGGGCTGGTTTTGGTTATAAAGAACATGTGGTAAAACGAAAGAAGCAACAAACAGAAAGCAAAACAACTAGAAACAAGCAGTGAGCAGAAACGAAGGTAGCCGGATTGGCCACATTTTCATGGACTCGTCGATTGCAATCGGTGGCCTGGGCTGTCAAAGCACTGCATCTTGAAGCGTTATTGGTCAAACGAGTGACATTCGTCTATTTAGGCCACCAATAGACACATCCATTTCTTTCGTAACCCATCGACACCATCCATCGTATTACTTCTCGACTCGATTCACGAGAATGGTGATTGGCTGCACTGACTTTCCGCGGGTCAATGGATCTGTCCTGCCGATGAGAACCGTATCTTTATCCATTTCTTGCATCGAGTTGGTGCTGTCGTTTGTCGCAACAGATAAAGCGGACGACGAAGCAGAGGAATTGATCCGAGTCAGACCATTGACACGATTATCGGGGGATGTCGGATTGTCCAGAGATTCTGATTCAGGCTGCTGCGGAAGTATCATTGTTAGTATCCCGGTTTGACAGGACACATAACATAGCTAGCGGCATGCATGCGTGCCATAACAGCAGCATGCTTCTCGCCTTGGGGAAGGGGTTACCCGACGTACCTGAACGGAGAGTTCCATGATTTTCTGAACCCGTAGCCAGGAGTACGCTGCTGTTTCAGAGATCGGAATTCGTCCAGACTTGGAGGATGGAGAACGAGTGGCTTGTGGGCGACTCCAGGTCGCTGGGGAAAAATAGGAGGAAGAGGTGACAGTTGTAGAAATTGTTTGGTTCGAGCTCGACATGTTGAATTGAAGCACGAGGCTCAGGTCGTGATTTATCGGGTTTATAGTGTACAGCGGAGCATCAGAGGTGAGGATTGAATCATTCACGCGACCTTCTTCCAAATCCGGATTCGTGTCAGCTTTTATACTTCGTAGAGCCAAAAAAGAAAACGCACAGCTCCAGACCAGTTGACCCCTCCAGCCTGGTCAACACCATATGTCTCATGCGAGTGATTGGTTGCGGTTTATTGATATTGCTGACAATCACCGCTGTGATATGTTGATGCAATGAGTGAATAAGGCGAGTCTATGTCGAGCTTTGTGATGAGTGGTAGGGTCGACTAGTCTCGGACAGTGGAGGTCTAAGCATATAACGATATGATATGATTAGTTAACAGGCTGGATGAAGAAGAAAAGGATACGAAGTCAGAATGGATCAAATGGTTTGTTCCAGGAGAGATGCTAGACGTCTTTTAGGGAAGGAGTCTATGGAGGTGGGTGACTGAGGCTGTTCTGATGGATCGCTCCTTCCTTCGGACAAAGCCAACTCGACTAGCCTAATAATATTTTCTTCTATTTCTTCATATTTTTGGCCAGTGTGCTATTCTTCTTCAAGAGAGAAGTCATGCTTCTTGAAAGCGTCCTTGAAAGCCTCAACATCTGCAACTTCATCCTCCATCGATTGCCCACACTCCCTCCAATCCATTCTCTGTTCGAGTCGTAACAGCTTCGCCATCACCCGGCGTCCATATTGCAAATCGAATCTGAAATCCGGAGTCAGCGGCAGAATCAAAACCTTTTCTGAGCCACCCTTCGACACTCCATCTTCGGTTGCGGGTTGCGATATCCAGACTCGGAAGTAATCTCCGACTTCGTTTGCGCCATCGTCATTTGAAGAGGATGTGAATTTGGGATATTGCAAATTTTCAGCTTCGACTTTGAACGCCGCTTCTACCAGGCCTTTGGCTATTAGGTCTGAGGCAACAGGGAGGTACTGCCAGTGTACGTGGATACCATTTCCCCGACTGACTTCCCAAGTGACTGATCCCAGACTGCTTTTGCTCTTCTCACGAACCATATCATTCAGCGCAATGCGGTACCGCTGCATCTCAGCATATGTGCTCTTTCGCGCCTCGGGATCCGCTATCGATGTGAAAGTAGGGGAGTGTATGAGAGGAATAATCAACATATGGCCAGGAAATCCTAAAAGCGGGTACGTGTCCGACTTCGTGAGCGGACCTTTTGCTGTAGTTAGGTAGGCGTCATTTCCAATGGAGGTAATAATGTGTGTAGCAATGTTCGGATTAGACAGACAGAAAAAACACTCTCCCGGGCCCGGAGGAGGTCGTCGCGCGCGCTTGTGGGGTCTTTCATTATCGCCCCTTGAGAAGCGTTGGAAGCCTTCCTTTTGACTTTCCAGAGCAGGTCTCTTTCTAGCAACACTGGCAAGAGGGGATACTGTGGTACCGGTGGGAACAGTGTCAGGAATTGGGGCTTTCGGATCATATGTAAATGCATACATCCATTTTTGCCCTGTGGTATTCCCATAAGGGGCCATATTGATAAAACGAGTCAAAGACTTCATGTCCGGATTTTCATCTGTCGGCACGTGAAAGAACGGCTCTCGTTCGTAGAAAAAGTCGGCCTTGGAGGAGAAATGATAACGCGGTTTTAACGTTGAACAGACATCTGCCACACACTGAGCACCTTCTGGCGCGACCTTATCGTCTGAGAGAGGAACCTGAGACCGTCCTGTAATACCCTTAGGCCACTCATGCGTAATCAAGATGTCGGTATCATGAACGCCATAAAGCGAACGAGCGTCAGATTCGGTGTAGAGCGAGTGGAATCTCTTGTTGATATTCGGGTCGGACTGGCCATCTGTAGCGACCTCGCCTCCAAGTGTAGCAATTCGAATGCCCTCCGAAGTCTTTAATGTGCCCCTTCTTCCGATGAAATAGAGGTTAGGACACACCTCATCGTCCGCTTGGATCTTTTCAACAACCCTAGTCGGAATTGGATGTTTGCCGACACTAAAGTAGGTGGGTAAAGGAATGGTAATATTACCCGCGAGCAGAGCTGAAATCTGGTTCAGTTCCTCCTCACTCGTGCCTTCGCCGAACAAGTCGCCAACCACGATGGCGAAGGCAAAGTTCTGCTTGATCTGAAGTTTGGCGACCTTGGTGAACACTTGTTGAAAGGCGCAATTGACATTGCCCAGTACCAAGCTAGTTGACATAGTTAGCTCGTATAATCTTCTTGTGGAAAGGAAGGGAAAGCTATACATTTTTGATGCCATTATTGTTCCAATCAATGTCGTCCGGAAATTGAAGTATGTTTGATTTCCACGATTCGAATGGCAGAAAAGAACAATCCCGTAGTTCCGGTCACCATTACCTACTAATCATTGACCAAAACATCAATTGACGCGCTTTTATCACTCAGATGACCAGTATGAAGATGTTTCTGATGCTTTAACGGAGAGAAATGAGCGGATGCCGTCATTGGAGAATCTGGACAGGTCACGTGCTTCTCCGCGGAGCTTTTCGACCGAAACATACTAGTGCCAACCGATAAGCGGCACAACGTTTCTCCTGATCCGACAACCATTTTTTTTATTGATAGCCAACCACTGCCTCAACTGCCATATCAACACGCCATAAAGCACCTGCCTGCTGCCACCACGCTCCGTCGCCTATCCATTCCCCGACAATGGTGGCACCTTCATTGAGTTCGCGGGGGAAACCTGCGAAGTTTCTGAAGAAAGGCACCGAAACAACAAAGTCTCATCGCTTCGAGACTTTTTCGCAACGAGTCTCGAAATTGAAGATCGATCCGATCCACCGTGTGCGAAGAACCGATTTTGGAGAGGAGGATGGCGAAAATGATGAGACATTCTCCCACTTCAGGTCCTCCTTGGATCACTGGAGTGAAATGAATCTGTCCGAGTTCTTTACCGATTTTGTCCGCCGTGTCAACTCGCTCTCAGAAAGTCTCCCGCAAGTGCTATACCATGAAGAAAAGATTATGGCGTTATTGGTCGAGTTTATTGATAAGAGGGACAAACTGTCGATCGAGCCGCTTCTGAGTCTGCTATCACAATTCGCAAGAGATTTGGGCGTACGATTTGAAAAACACTTTGCGACTAGTGTTACCTTGGTCGCATCGGTCGCGGCAACTCACACAGATGTCGAAGTAATAGAATGGAGCTTCACATGCCTCGCCTGGATTTTCAAATTCCTTTCTCGCCTTCTCGTGCCGGACTTGAGACAACTTTTGGGCATAATGACCCCATATCTCGGAAAAGAACGCCAGAAACCGTTCGTTGCTCGATTCGCCGCCGAGTCCATGTCCTTCCTGATCCGCAAAGCTGGACTGGTATACCACAAGAATAAAGCTCCTTTGAATCGTGCTATATCTTTCCTATTCGAAGATTTACGGGATTCTACAGAATCGCGAAGCCTGGAGACCTACAAGGAAGGCTTGATGGTTATGTTCTCAGAAGCCATCAAAGGAATCAAAGGGGGTCTATATTCCAACGCTTCAGATATCCTCAAGTGTCTGATAGAAAATGCTACCGTCAATGATGAAGCACAATTTTCTCTGGCCGAAGAAGTGGTCTGTGGTGTCCTCACAAATATAATCCACGTTACAACGTCCGAAACATTCCCCGAGCTACTGAAAGTGGTTTGCGCGTACGTTGAGGCGGGCAAGTCAGAAAATAAAGTGTCCCATATGAAGCTATCTTCGCATTTAATCTTCGTCTGCGTGACCACTCGAAAAGCGACACGAGTCAAAGATTGGAAGGACGTCCACCAAAGCTTGGTGACTTTGCTACAAAGAGCATTAAAGGGATTAGAAACTTATCGTGATACTCTTCCGCGAATTTTAACTTCCGCCGCTTATGCCTTGCAACTCTCGCCCATGGATGAAATGATGCCCTTTATGCGACCTATCATGGAGCTTGTGTCCGACGAGCGCTTAACATCATACTTCTTGTCGTTTTGCTCGACCTTTTCCGAGTTCGGGCCTGAAAGATTTCAGATCGTTGTCCTGCCATACTTGCAACGGTAAGAGCAGCCAATCTTATTTGTCCCTTGACTTGACTAATTTTCGTGATACAGATTTTTGATTTCTACTTGGAAGACTAAGGAGGAAGACTTGTGTCTGTCACTCATCCAGCTGGAGGAAGTTGGTTGTGTCACGTCTATACCTTCACGACCAGGCTTCATTGCTTGTCCAGCGGAGTGGAGAACGCATATCCTCGAGAAATTAAATAAGCCTGGCCCGTCGTTAAAGGAGGCTGCAATGCTCCATGCTTATACCAAACTTCGCGTGGCAGTTTCACTTTCTAACGATGCTACTTTTCTTCCGCAGATAGTACAGTTACTCCATAAGTTGGTGACAGAATCGTTCGATGAATCTCCTCTCGAAGACCAGCCACTTAATCGGTTCTCCAGTGGTCAAGGGTTTCAGACTTACGTTTTCCTTGCCGATCAATGCGGTTCCCTGGATAGATCACTCTGGCAGTCGGTATTGAAGGTTGGACCTCGACTTATCCGTCGGATACCATTTTTGGAGGCTACATTAAATTATATAACACGACTACCCGACCTTATCACCGAGACTACAGAGGATCTGGATTCTCTTGCGGATGGACTTATTGACAACCTTACCTCGCCGTCACAGCCATTGAGACTGCTCTCTTTGAAAATACTTCTCGAGTTGGCCAAAGCAACAACTGGCGATCTACAAAACACCATAGGCATTGCAATCGAAATAGAAGAAAGCGGACTCTCCCTGCAGACTTCTCGGTTTCTATCTATGCAGGTCCGCAAGCTCGGCCTATTATACCCACAGATTATCGATCATATTTGGCTCCGCAAGTTGGTCCCCAAATTCTGCTTTGGTCTGTTCTCCAAGCAGCTAGGACAACTTTGGAATGATTCTGCCGAGACTTTGAAAAATGTCAGCCAACTCGCCGTCGGAGAAGCAGTCGTTACTGAATTATGTATGCTCTGGTTACAGCACAATGTTGATGCCACAAACGATGAATCTGCGGATGAAGAGCCCGGGAAGAATTGGTCCGACTTCAAATGTGACAATGCTCTGAAGATTGAAAGAATAATCGAAGCTAAATTTGAAAAAAACAATGACCCGAAGGACGCTCTCATAGAAAGCTTCAATACCAGCCATAAAGCGTCTGATCTGATTCCCATGACGGCCAGAGCTCGATCTTTACAAGTTCTACATGTCATCCCTCAAGTGGCTGAGAAGCGTTCCCGACAGATTGTTCCTCTTTTCCTTAGGTGGGCCTCGACTGAAACAGACGGCTTGAAGCTCGTGGGGAACGATGCAAAGTCCTCCGAGGTTGCTGGAGTTGGGGATGTCACTCCTATCTGGGCATATAAGGATCGCCTATCACTTCTTGGCTTGTTCGAAAAGTTCATCAACCCACGTTCTCTCTTCAAATCTGCACAAGTTTATGATGCGCTGCTTAGTCTTACCGCCCATGGAGATTCTGCAGTGCAAAAGTCCGCACTTAAAGGTCTCTTTACATGGAAGTCATCTGGTGTACGCCCCTACGAAGAGAATCTGCTCAACATTCTAGACGAATCACGTTTCCGTGAGGAACTGTCGGTCTTCGTTCATATTGACGATGAAGACAGCAAGATCGAGAAAGGTCACAAGGCAGATATCCTGCCTATTCTTTTACGGCTCCTTTATGGACGGATGATATCCAGAGCTGCGTCTAGCTCAGGCTCTGGTGGACAAACCGGAAGAAGAAAGGCCATTCTCCGTATTCTTGCTCAGATGTCTGAGCCAGACTTTGAACTCTTCGTGCAAATCGCATTTGGAGTTCTCTATGATGTGAATTTACTAAAGGACGGCCAGATTAACAACGAATGTTTTGACTCGGAGCTGGCCAGCGAACGGAAGCAGGTCGGTTTCCTCAAAATGGTTGAAACGATGCTAGAGACTCTTCAGAGCCGCATGCATACCTATGCTGTCAAATCAATGGATGCGGTGTTCTACTGTCTTGTGCGAGCCTCTCGCTTACTTGCCTTGGACTCGCCGGATCTAGAAAATAAAGCCGCAGTGCTGCGAGAGATCCGGAGTGTGGGTATTCGCTGCGCTAGTATGATCTTTTCCATCGCGCCAGATATTGACTGGACGCCGTTTGTGGGTCTGCTATTCACTGAAGTCATCAATCCCAGACTGGAAAACTTCGCCATCGAGAACGCACAAGGCATTTCATCCTTCCATCGACTTTTCCACGAATGGGTTTCTGCGCCAAAGTCCATTTTCTACTTGACGCGATTCAGCAAAGACGTGGTACCCGCTGTTGTCGATACATTGACTGTTCCATCCGCCCGAGACGATGTCAAGGTCTTTATTCTGGAGCAGATAGTACAGCCTATTATCAATCAGTCTACCGGTCGTGCGGTGGAGGAATCTGGAGAATTGAGCGATATTTCCTTTAAGACTATACGCGGAGAGATACTTGCGCCATATGTGGACCGCATTCTAGGCCATCTCAGCAAGCTTTTACAATCAAGCCCTGCACGTCCTGTTCTTGTTTCTGCCGTGGAAACATTATCCCTGATAGCACCTTGTGTGGAGACATCGTCGGAGATTGCCAGTCTCGTGCGTATTTCGACCTATCTTCTACGCCAACCACAGGACAAGATTTCACCCAAGACCAAGTCAGGCTTGTTGCATTCCCTGCAGCATTTCATACCTTTATCCTCGATTGATAAGGACCCTGCATTTGCCGATGAAGTATTTTGCACGGTGTCATCTCTCTTCGACTATTTCAAGGATGAACAAAACCGCAATGTCTTGTCCGCTGTTCTACATGAATTTGCCAAATACGATCCTGAACTAGAGGAGGTTAGCGCTCTCTGTGCCGACCTCAATTCTATCGACACATCGAAGCTGGATAGTATTGATTATGACCGGCGACTTGCGGCCTTCAGGAAGATCAATGAAGATTTATGGACAAGTCTTAACCCCAAACAATGGCGCCCTCTTCTGTTCAATATGCTATATCATGTCAAGGACGAACAAGAACTTTCTATTAGATCGAGTGCTTCGCACGGCATCAAACGATTTATTGAAAGGGCTGCGGATGGTGAATCGAACCAATCGAGCTTTGCTACTCTCAGAGACACTGTCTTGCTGCCGGCTCTCCAGAATGGTGTACGTCAACGATCTGAACAAGTACGATCAGAATTCATAGTATCCCTTGGTCATTTGGTCAAGCTCAATCCCACCCTACCAAGTGTTCAGGACTTGCATGTGCTATTGGTTGCTGGAGACGAGGAAGCTTCATTTTTCAACAACATCCTCCATATCCAGCAGCATCGACGTATGCGAGCTCTGCGCAGACTTGCAAGCGAGGCTTCAAGTGGAAAAATTAACTCTTCCAATATAAGCTCGGTCTTTTTTCCTCTACTTGAGCACTTTGTTTTCCATATCGCTGAGGATGAGACCGCTCACAACCTAGCTGCAGAGGCTGTTGCAACCCTAGGTGGATTAGGTGAGTGGTTGGAGTGGAATCAGTTTCGAGCAATTTTCCGCAGGTATCGTGCAAATATGACAAGCAAGCCCGAGGTTGAAAGGAACATGATCCGGTTGCTGGGTCGTATGACTGATGCTTTGTCAACTGCTTTCACACAACGCTATCCGAAAACAGACCCTGAGGACCCAATGGAGGTAGACGGAGATTCTACTTCAGAGCAGCCTATGAAATGCCGCCTAGCCTTGACACTACCTGCACCAGAAAAAATTGCGACGGAGCTGACAACTCACTTCTTACCTTTCTTGACGGAGTTCGTCCATCACAAAGATGAAGCTCAAATGAGTCTTCGTCTTCCTGTTGCTGTGACCAGCATTAAGCTGCTCAAACTTCTGCCGGAAGAAGATATGGCTATACGCCTGCCAGCAGTTCTGTTGGATGTTTGCTACGTTCTACGCAGTAAGGCACAAGATTCTCGAGACAATGCTAGGATAACTCTTGCAGACATTGCCATCATTCTCGGCCCGACATACTTCGGTTATATCTTGAAAGAGTTGAGGACGGCTCTCGCTCGTGGTTATCAGCTTCACGTTCTCTCTTTCACCATGCATTCCATCCTCGTATCGACAACAGATGAATTCGAGCAGGGCTCTTTGGATCATTGTCTGGAACAAGCTGTTGCAATTGTGATGGATGATATCTTTGGAGTTGTTGGCCAGGAGAAAGATGCCGAAGATTACGTCAGTCAGATGAAGGAAGTCAAGAGTAGCAAGAGTTACGACTCGATGGAGTTACTTGCTAAGAACAGCTCTGTTACACGCCTGGGTGCGCTTATAGCACCTTTACAGATGCTTCTACGGGAGAAACTTACAGCTGTTTTGGTGAGGAAGATTGATGAGCTCTTCAGGAGAATAGGACTTGGTCTACTGCGAAATCCGGGTGCTGAGAGTCGGGATATTCTTGTCTTTTGCTACGAAGTGATCAAAGAATCGTACAAAGACGCAAATGAGTCACAGGCGCCCTCTCACACCGAATCAGCCAGAAATCGCCGTTTCCTTATTAACATGCAAGGTATGAAAAGAGGCGAGAAACGCGGAACAACTTCGTCATATCTCTACAAGCTATCGCGGTTCTCGCTCGATGTCCTCCGATCTGTCCTCAATAAGTACAGCTCCCTTCTTACCGCAAACAATCTCGCTGGCTTCTTGCCCATTGTTGGAGACGCAGTGATCCAGTCCTATGAAGAAGTCAAAATCTCTGCCATGCGTCTTCTGTCGACCATTATCAAATTACCTCTCCCTGAGCTCGACCGGAACGCGCCGACCTATCTTGCCGAGGCTGTCAAAGTCGTCAAAGAAGCTCCAAGCACTAACACGGAAGCCGCACAAGCTGCACTCAAGTTCGTCGCTTCTGTACTGCGAGAACGAAAGACTGTAGAATTGAGGGATAACCATCTTTCATATCTATTGAAACGACTTACAAATGATATCGAGGAACCTGATCGCCAGGGTTTAACCTTCAACTTCATTCGCGCTGTGATGGATAGGAAGTTTCTTGTTCCCGAACTATACGAGTTGGTCGACAATATTGCGAGGATGATGGTTACCAATCAGACCAAGGCTGCTCGTGATCTGGCTCGGGGTGTGTACGTCCACTTTCTATTAGAATATCCCCAAGCCAAATCTCGTTGGTCCAAACAGCTTGCTTTTCTTGCAAAGAACTTTGACTACCAGCATCGCGAAGGGCGAGAATCTGTCATGGAAGCAGTACATCGGTTGCTGAACAAGACAGGTGGAGACCTGGGTCAAGATATCATCAGCACTTTCTTCTTACCGATCGTACTGGTCATGGCCAACGACGAGACCTCTGAATGCCGTCAAATGGCCGGTCTTCTCTTGAGTGAGTTCTTTGGAAGAGCCGATAAGGAACGCCTACAGATCATGCTGAAGCCACTACATTCTTGGCTTGAGCAGACGGAGAACAAACAACTCGCAAACACCGGCCTGCAGGCTATGAGAATCTTCTTCGAGGCGGAAGGAACCGAAAAGGAAAAAGAAAGTCGATTCGTTGTTGAAACCTTGCCTGAGCTCATCAATCCGATTGTTGAAGATCCGGAAAGCGAGGATTGGGAGACGGTCTATTTCTCGTGGCAATTATTCCTCAAGGTCTGCAAGGCCGTGCCTTCGGTTGCCTTTAGTGAAAAGTGTTTAGGTTTGTGGTCCAGCGTTCAGGAATCTCTCTTCTATCCACACGCTTGGGTAAAGACCTGTGCAGCAAACTTGGTTGGGTTGTGGCTTGCGGACCTAGCAAAGACAAACGCAACTGAAGGTTATGCCAATGTTCCGTTGACCGGCAAATTCGGTCTCCAGCTTGACAAAGATGGAATGATCAAACTCATCCGCGGCAGTATTCGTTCTATGCAAATCCCAGGTGTCAGCGAAGAACTCGCCATGCAGAGCGTCCGTAACATTGTCTTCTTGAGCCGATGCTTTGCCGTCAACGGTGTTGAGTTCTCTTCGAAACAGGCCGAGGAAGCCAAGGAGGATGGACCAGATGATGAAAGCGACGTAGAAGAAGAAAAGGTTGAAAACATAGAAGTCGCCTCGCCCAGAAGTCTTTTACGTTACATCTTCCAACAGTTATCCAATATACTACGCCGAGAAACGATCTCCGGAAAAGCCAGTGCCCTTGTACCCAAGTCGGCAACCATGGCTCTTGTGGCGGCAGTTTGTCGTCACCTGGACGCCGACAAGCTTATAGGGTTCTTGCCAATAATCCTTCTGCCTCTACAGCACTTGATCGATCCAAATATTCCTGCTCCTCGATCCAACGATCCGGACTTCCAGACTGGTTGGAAGTCACTGGTCACTAATGCCCAGGAAATTCTGGATCTGTTGCAGAAGAAGCTCGGTACAACCGAGTATGTTGACCAGATGGCTCGTATCCAGGAGAATATCAGAGCACGCCGAGAACGACGACGTGCCAAACGTCGTATTGAAGCTGTTGCCGATCCAGAGAAGTTTGGCCGCGAGAAGAAACGCAAGAATGATAGGAAGCATGTAAAGAGGAAAGAAAGGGGACAGGAATTCAGGGAGCGGAGACGAGGCTTCTAAATGTGCATAATACGGCGTTCTTTGTGAATAATTTTATGTAAATAGTTTAATGATATAAAAGTGAATTGAGAAGAATGATTGCTATCTATTCTACATGTTTAAAAAAACTCAAACCCATGCCTGTAACGCTGCGTAAACCATCCAACAAGACAAAGACTTTTCTATATGTACATAATATATTACAAGAGCCTCCGTCACGGGATAGAAGCTCCTTGGAGAATAAATCAAGGCTTCTCCTTAGGAATCACATCCTCGCTAATATCAACACCCTCCTTATGCGACCCAGCCTTATACACCGACCCATCCTCCCAAATCTCGAGATCATCATTGAGCACCCCCTTCGTAATCCTCATCCCCTTCGTACCCAGTATATCCTCCAACGAACTCTTCTCATCCATAAAGATGCCCAGATGATCACTAATAACGTGGCGCGCGCTGCAGGACGGGCACGTAATCAGCACCGTGCCCTTGTGATATCCATGTTTGGACATTTGGTGATCTGATCGTTCGCCGCAGGGTTTACAGGTGAATACGATTCGGTAAGCGGGTTCTTCAGCTCGTCGTGCGGCGTTTTGTTCTGCGTTGGCAGCGTCGGTGGATGCGCTGGGGACGCGGTCGGTTAGGGGTCGGAGATTTGGGTCTGCTGCGCCTGCGGCGTCGGCGGAGCTGGAATTGTATCTTCGGGAGGTGTATGTGTATAGAGTGCTCGCTCTCGAGGAGAGTGGTAATGGTTTGTATGTCGTGAATGGAGAGGGAGCTTTGGTGATAGCCCGAGTTCGGGGCAGATGGCCGCTTGAGGCGTGGAAGAGACGGAGGAGAGTTGTTGATGAGCGCATTTTGATAAATAATCCAGCTATACTGAGGAGTTCAAGAGAAATATAATAAGTTCGTAAAAGTGAGGATAATGCAAAGACTGGATCGAGGCTCTATAATATGTCATTGTCGTGGCGGAGGCAAGACCTGAAGCTCTTCTCAAAAAGATTGCGACGGATCAACACTTTTTCCGGCTTTACTCTTCCGGAGAAGATCGCGGAGGAGCTCTAAAGTCTCAAGACAACACGAACAGAGAAAACAAGACTCGTCACTCGCTGTCATCCGCTCTCATTTCTTATTCATATTTAACCGACCTCTGGGCTTTGTATTTACTTCAGATGGAAGCCTGAGTCTGAGATTGATCTGTGTCAATCTCAGGCTTTAACTATTCGCAACCCCTCAGCTGTCTCCGGCCCCGCTGTTGAGCTCTACTTCCATTCCATCTACAACGTTTGCTTTTCCAGTTGTCGCAACGATGGCAATGAGAGCGAGGCAAAAGGTCCGGGCTCCTAGAAGGGTAAGCATACGCTTTTTAGTCACAATATGATCAATTTCATCTCAGAAGTATACTGATACCTCCGGCAACCAGGCACTAGGCAGCAAAAACGACGACTTTGAAGCCATCTGGTCCGTCCTCGGCTCTGCGCTACGCGAAATCCACACCAAGAATGCCTCCTCTTTATCCTTCGAGGAGCTCTATCGCAGCTCATACAGAATCGTATTAATGGGCAAAGGCGACGAACTATATGAGCGGGTCAAGCAACTAGAACAGGAATGGTTGAGCAGCCTTGTTAGTCAGAATATCATGTCTTCAGTGTCGCCAGTGTTACTCCTCAATATTGAGCCTACGGATACCACGGATCAAGCGAACGAGCGCAGGGCTGCTGGGGAGAGGTTTCTGGCAGCGATTAGGGGGGCGTGGGAAGATCATCAGCTTTGCATGGGCATGATCACGGACGTGCTGATGTATATGGTAGGTTGTTTGGCACATATATGGATCTTATCACTAACTTTTTGGAAAGGACAAAGTCATGAACACTGATCAGAAACCGTCGATATACACGGTGTCCATGTGTCTATTCCGAGACCACGTCCTACGTTCCGCCGTTCCGGACAGTAACCTGACTATATACAAAATCCTCGAGTCTACGGTTCTTTTCATGGTCCAGTTGGAGCGGACAGGAGAAATGATTGATCGACCTCTAGTCCGGCATTGCATTTACATGTTAGAAGGACTTTACGAAACGCTGGAGGAAGAAGAGTCGGCCAAGCTGTACCTTTCCGTTTTTGAACCGACCTATCTACAAATCAGTACGATATTTTACCAGAACGAAGGAAAGAGGTTACTCGAAACTGCGGATGCAGCTACGTTCTGTCGTGTCAGCTCCGAACGGATATCAGAGGAGGAAGAGCGTTGCCACGCTACATTATCGCCATACTCGGAGCAAAAGATCAAAGCGGTGATAGACGAACAATTGATCAGCAAGAACATCACCGACGTGATCAATCTTGAAGGCAGTGGAGTCCGGTATATGCTGGACCATGACAGGGTCCAAGACCTTGCCAATGTATACGAGCTCAATGCTCGAATTGACCCGAAGAAGGGCGCATTAACAAAATCTATACAAGCACGCATTGTCCAACTAGGTAATGAGGTCAATGCTGCAGCCAAAGCATTCGCGACAGCGCCACCACCGGCCAAATCGACAGAAGCCGACGGCGAGAAGAAATCAGAAAAGGAGAAACCGGCGGCACCGCCTGTGAACCAACAGACTGCGGCAGCAATTAAATGGGTGGATGATATTTTGAATCTTAAGAAGAAGTTTGATACGATATGGGAACGAGCTTTTGCGTCGGATCAGGGTATGCACACGTCGTTTACCAACAGTTTTTCGGATTTTATCAATTCGAATAATCGGAGCTCGGAGTATTTGTCCCTGTTTTTCGACGAGAATTTGAAGAAGGGAATCAAGGGTAAGACTGATGCAGAGGTTGACAGTCTTTTGGAGAATGGCATCACACTACTGCGATATATTCGCGACAAGGACTTGTTCGAGACATATTACAAGAAACATCTTTCGCGACGGTTGTTGATGAAACGATCAGTCAGCATGGATGTTGAGCGACAAATGATCTCCAAGATGAAGATGGAGGTCGGAAATCAATTCACGCAACGACTCGAGGCAATGTTCAAGGATATGGCTGTTTCGGAAGACTTGACGAATAACTACAAGGCGCACATGTCACGAACGGCAGCCGACTCGAAGAGATTTGAGCTGGAGATCAGCGTCTTGACGAGTACCATGTGGCCGATGGAGATCATGTCAAGCTCAAAAGATGGCGACATGCAATTACCTTGCATATTTCCCAAGGATGTCGATACAGTGCGGCAGAGCTTTGAGAAGTTCTATCTCGATAAGCATAGCGGTAGGAAATTGTCATGGCAAGCATCGATGGGAACGGCAGATATCCGAGCCACCTTTCCCCGTGCAGAAGGGAAATACGCCCGTCACGACCTAAACGTATCAACCTACGCGATGATTATTCTGCTGCTATTCAACGACCTCCCCTTAGACGAATCATTAACCTACGAAGAAATCCAAGCCCGCACCCGAATCCCAGACCACGACCTCATCCGAAACTTGCAGTCGCTGGCCGTCGCCCCCAAAACTCGTGTGTTGAAAAAAGAACCCATGAGCAAAGACGTCAAACCCACCGATCGATTTTTCTACAATGCCTCCTTCAAAAGCCAATTCACAAAAGTGCGTATTGGCGTTGTGAGCAGTGGGGGGAATAAAGTCGAGAATCAGAACGAGCGGAACGAGACGGAGAAGAAGATGAATGAGGAGCGGGGGGGCAGTATTGAGGCTGCTGTTGTTAGGATTATGAAGTTTGTCTCACCTTTCCCCTTTTCTATCGCCTTCAAACTAACTTGGTAAATAGACAACGCAAAAAACTCGCTCACTCACAACTCCTCACCGAGGTACTAGGCCAACTCGCGGCTCGCTTCGTGCCGGACGTGAACATGATTAAGAAACGAATTGAGAGTCTAATTGATCGCGAATATCTGGAACGAATCCCGGATTCTGATCCACCTGCTTATGGATACGTAGCGTAACCTCTGTTTCTTCTTTCTTTTCGATTTTAGCAGGTGGCGCAGGGTATACGGCAGGCAGGATGGATAGGTTGCTTTTAGACGCATGATTCAGGCGCATGCATGGCTTGGCTTGGGTGGTGTTAGCTTATACAAGTGTTCTGATTTTGCAATATAATGGAGCGTTCTACAGTATCCATGACTGTACATATCTGATCCACCGTCCTCGTAATTCACGTAATTCATGCGATTGATGTACCACGTACATCCCAACCCAAACCCTATATGCACCCTAACCCCATTATCCAGTCCATTTATGTATGTATATATACTCCAAACTCCACTTAACCCAACCAAAAACCCAGTTATTATAAAATCTCAATATCCCCCCTCTCCCACGCCCCCTTCACACCCTCCCACCTCCCAACCCAAACCTCGCCCATCCTCATTATTACATCTCCCTCCCGTTCCCTATCCAATATCTCATCCGCAGGAATCACAACCGCAACCTCGGGGACCAAACACCGCACAACAACTACCTCCCTCATATCGGGACCTTGAATCATACTCGTGCCCCCAGCATTATCATCTAGACGTCTTAATTGTGGCGGAAACGATGCCAAGAAACTGAGTCTGTAGTGTGAGGCGAGGAGGTATTGGTGTGAGTAGAGGAAGTGCGCTTCTGCTGAGGACAGTGGAGTCGTTGATCCTGAAGACGAAAGTGTAGGGTTGGGCAGGGTATCTTCCGTCCTGACCCCTCCACCGCCATCCGGATCTTGCGACTGTGTAGCCGATGAAGGTGCCGGCGGCGATATAAGAACAAGATAATGCATCGCATACCTCGTAATCTTGCTCAACCTCTGCCTCAGATACGATCGAATCAGGTACTGGGTGCGCGACAGATCGGTTTGGAGGATCGAAAGCTTCAAATTGAGCGTATTATTCTTATTATTCCCGCTATTATTATTATTGTTGTTGTTCGCATTATGGTCGATATTCGACATCTCGTACGAAGATGCTGTGAGATCTTCTATATTCTCGACCTGCCTCCCCTCAATGAATAACCCGTCAGTTTCCTCAATTGTATGTATGTCAAGATAGGAGGAGGAGGGAGAGGAGGACCTGCTTTCGAACCCTCTCCATCATCCTATCCATCAATTCCGCTGGCCAAGGCAGCAGCTCCGAAACCGCGCGTTCGGCGACCCATAGCCGCGTGAAGTGTTGGTGGTCGATGGTCACGGATTCGGGGGAAGAGAGGTGGTTTGTTGTGGCGCGGTCGACGGAGGCGAGGATATCATCTATGTCCATCATCTTGTCAATTTTATTCAATTATTTCGGTCGTGATATGTCTGGGGGAGAAGGGGTGGTTGGTGGTGTTGGTTCATTGTGCTGCAGTTGGTAAAGTGGTGGAAAAATAATGCGGAGTAAATAATTCAAGGTTTGTATTTGGCTGGTGGGGAATGTACCTTTTTACGGTGGAGACCGCTAACTAAGCCCTATCTCATCTTTCATCTTATGTACAACTACGAAATAGTACGAATGCATTTACTGTACAGATACCAAGTTAAAGATAAGATATTCATAGCTCGAGTACATACACCAACCGCTGCTCTCATCTCATGCTCCTTCTCGCTTGTTTTCGAATATGCATATGTACAATTCTTTTTGTGTGTGCGTACACGTCCAAGGTGATGGTGATTAACAAAAATTAGAAGGCAAACATTGTGGAGTGCACACTTGACAAAACAATCCTCCACAATATCCACAATATTAAACAAGGCACAAACAGACTTGGACGTATGTGATTTCAATTGTCGATTAAAAGAGTAGACTGGAATAGGATGCAGAGAAGTGGAAGTTGAACAATCCAATAGTTATATGCAGAGATTGTCCATTCTCAGCCGGTATCGGGTGATGTTGTAATGTTTGATAGCATGATGGCTACCATCTAAGCAGTTCGTCACATAGGAAAGAGGTGGTTGTTGTAGGTATGTAGGCGATCGAGTCGGGGTGTAGTCGACTGTCGCGTTGCGTCATGGCAGGGTCAATTCACATAAGGAGATGGAAAGAAAAGGCTGGCTCGAAGACAATCAGTCGTGTCGTAAAGAATCAAAAAAAGGTGCCTTGGCACAAGAATCAAATGACAAAACCGTGTGCGCCTGGGTATCGAGAACATTGTATGAATAGTCGTCTTATACAATGTGTGAAATTCTTCCTTCGGAGTGGGATGTATCGATACAAGTGACGGAGGTGAGGCGAGCAGAAAATCTGGTCTTGGAAGAAATCCGAAAGAAGAAGAAAAAAATAAAAGAAATAAGGATAGGCATGACAAGCATGATAGGTCATGTGGTAATAGGCATAAACCGTAAGTAGTCCCCATCAAGGGGACGGCTTCACCATCAAGGGACGGCTAGTAAGAAAGCATACGACGACCAGGCATGCGTCCAGCTTCAGGCGCTTCAAAAGGCGAATCCAGGCCTCGAACACGGTCGTTGTTGCTGCTGCGGCAGCGTCCTGTCGGGCTGTCTTCCATCTGAGGAGACTGCTGTCCAAATGCAAAGGTCTGCGCGCGGATAAACTTTGATCGCTGTTTGACTCTTCCAAGCCCTCGTTCGCAAGCAAATTCGTGTTCCTTGGATGTCATTTCCACATAGTTCTGGGGATAGCAGAGAGATCGGTATTGCGCAAAGAATGCACTGTATCCTCCGTCCAGAATGTACATTTCCGGAAAAGTCAAGTTGGGATATCGTTCAATGTTAAACGCGCGGTCCTTGTGGCGGATAAAGGAAGCCATGATGGGAGCCCGGTGGGCAGAGTATTCGCAGTGGAAGATGATAGTCGTGCCTGGTCTGGGATCGGCAAAGAGCTGGTTGGCCAACACCTCCTTGTCGTTGAAATTCACAGCCCCGTTGATGTGTCCGCCTTCGTATTCATATTCAAATCGACAGTCGATAATCATCACGTTTTCGTAACAATGTTTGAACTTTCCATCCAAAATGTCGACCAATACGCCTTTTTCAATACGAGGGAGACTATCAGGCTGGTCCGCAGGGATGAAGTGCGGCAGTTGAAGAGTATGTGTAGGCTCTTCGTCCATGATCGATGCCAGAGTGGGCTCAGGAACCACATCCGGCTGCTTCTGCCGTACAATGTCCTCTGGATGTTCAAACATACTAAGGGACCTCCTGCATTGCTTGCGCGGGCGCATAAAGGGGTTTCCACTAGCGTTCTTACGGACAGCATTAGGCACGGGAGATGCAGAACCACTGTTACGACCAAAGGGTTGTCTTAAACGAGGACCAAGCAGATTAGAAGACGAATTCTTGACGCCCATGCGATCCTGTGGCGGTGACGACTCATTGAACATGTCGGCTAGAGACATTGAGTTGGACAAACCACTGGTTCCATTGCCGAACTGAAAGGGAGGACACTGGCTTTCGGGGGCTTTGCTGACTCCGGTCTGCGTAGAATGGGCTTTGGTGCGAAGCAAAGACGGGCGTAGAAGGGGTGGGCGTCTACGTCTGCATCAAGATTAGTATGGTTACTCGACAAAGTTAAGGTTATCTCACTCTTGGGGAACGCCAGGCGAATAATCTTCCATGGGTGATGCCTGTAAAGACATCCCTGTACTAGTGGTAGCGCTAGAAGGCGTTTCCGATTCTGGTGTCGGTGATTGGAGCACCACATCCGTCGTTGCAATCGCGTATGGGAGTTTGTGAGGAAGAGGAGATGTCTCCATGATATCGGTCATGGGCGAAGAGGCGGGCAATGGAGGGGTGGTCATCATTTCGTCTGAGATGTTAGCTCGGCCGCATAGAAGGTTAGCAATACTCTTACCACGTCCGTGAAATATGTTTGCCGAAAACAAAGATCGACGAGGTGTAGCCAGTTGCGGACTATCAAATTAGCAATTGATCAAAACTGGGCTGCTGCTTAACTCACCTCTGATCGATGTGAAAATTCTGAGACAAATCGGCGGCCAAACTTGCGGCCGGCGAAGGACCTGTGAATTGTTTGACATTGAAGTAATCCGAAGTAGGAGCCTTCTTCATCGACAGGTCCTTGAAATTGAAGCTACCAGGCCCAAACCCACCAATTCCGCCGAGCGATCGAAATTTGGGAGCATCGTTTGCGAAACAACGACCAAACATCATTGAAGGTGGCTGCATGGCAGCGAGTGGTGAAGAATGCTCCATGTTGAGTTGGATGAGACGAGGATCAATTCAGCTCAACTGGTGGCTGTTGCCCATAGACGATCATCCAAATGATGTGAACGGACGACCCCAAGAAACTTGTCTTTCCGTGTTGAGTTGTTGAGTTGTTTTTCTTCCAATTGTCTTTCCAATTGTATGTCTTGCAGTCTTCCAACAATGTTCTCCAACGATGTGCTCAGAGTGCTCCAACAGAGTGAGGAGCGAAGTAACGGTACGGCGGATGCGAGCGACGGGTTCAGATCGACATTGTTTCCAACAGCGAGTAAGTAGTCCAATTCGTAAGCGATCGTAGGTATCATTCGACAATTGGCCAGTACTGTTGTATTTCGACGGCGAGGGTCTGTCTATCTGTCGTGAGAGGAATCGGAGTGAAGAGTACGACAGAGGAAGAGAAGTAAGTAGAGAGACAGGTAGAGAGAGGTAGAGAGGTGAAGGTAGAGGTAGAGGTAAAGAGAGGAAGTGGTCGAGCAAACAATGGACACCGTTGTGGATGGAGAAGAAAGAGAAGAAAGGAAGAGAGAATGTTGAAAGGAAAAGGCGAGTTAAAGAGAGAGGGTAGGTGAAGCTGAAGAGGAAGAGGAAAGACTTGTTGTTGCAATGGGCAACCAGCCAAAGGGCAGTTTTGGTAATTCTGTACGAAATACTGTACTCGTTACCACGATACCAAGTGGGGAGATCTGCCTGAGGCTGCAGTACGTCCGAACGACGAATACCTATTACCCTACGTGATTCTGTTCTATACTTAGTATTTTATTGTTCTATTTCCATGTCTTTGTGTATCCATGTTCTATTTAAGTACTGGTACATCTGTATACTTGTACACTTGTACTGTATACAGTACACTCGTGACTCTACACTGAAGAACTCGGAGATAGAAGCACGGGCTGAACAGGTCACAACAGCCTAGCTAGCAACACGTTCCAGCTGCACTTGCTACTTAGTTACTACTTACCGATCCCCTCAGCGCCTATTGGGCCAAACCCACGTCATCTACATAGCTTGGGCGAGCCAAGGGAACAACGAGAGCTCAGGCAAGGAACAAGCATGTAAGGTATTCTGACCTAGGTACGGAGTATTGTCCTTGATTATTCCGTTTATCAATTAACTATAGCGACTTTATCGATTCTATCGAATAAAGTTACTGAAGTATAAGTATTCTCCTTGCGGTCCCTTGAACCCTTCGCTCTAACCCTAACCCCCGTAATACTCGTACAGACTACATCGTACGAAGAGTCAGAGTACAGCCTTGTACGGGGCTTTACTTCAGTCGCTACTCACTAGAGGCGTGATTTCAGCGATCACTGTAGTAACGAATCTAGCGATTGATTAATTAATCTATACTAATCAAACGCCAGCCAGCCAACCAGCTGGCCCCAAATTCCGAGCGACAGGCCGTATCATAGGCCGTATCATAGGGCAGAGACTCAGGCTAGAACCAACTCAGTCAAGCCGATAGGCGCTGCTCAGCAACAACCGCCTACGTCTGACGCCGACTGACGGAGCTTGCACCGCTAACAATTTGGACGGGTTAGTGCGATGATTATTGGTTTTAGGCTTTAGCTATGTTGTAGTACTGTATGTATGGAGTTGTCCTTGATCTTGAATCAACGAGCAATACACGTACGTAGTAAAGTAAGTTACAAGCAAGGAAATATCCGACTTCCACATACTTCCTATATATAGACCTGAATAAGAATGAACTCCTAACAATAGGAAGAATCGCCTTTTTCCTTCTTTTCTGTCTATTCTTTCAGCCTGTCAGTATTCATCTAAAAATACAGGTATACGGTGTACTCCGTCCATTGTACTCCATACAAAACGAGGCGGCTTGGTCAACCCGGCAACAGATCCAGCAAAACTTTGGCTCGCTATTCTAAGGACTCCGCAGTCTCGAAAATTTTTCTTTCTTTTTCTTCTTTTCTTCTTTTGTTCTTTTGTTCTTTTTTGTGTTGCTTTTTGCCGAGTCTAAAATTACTCGATCAGATCAAAGACTGGAGATATAAATATCCTGACAAGTATCCTTTGTAGAGAATTGCACACATTCTCGCGGCTCCGGTCCGTTCCTCTGCGGTTACTACGAACTTCGCTAAGTTAACTACGTAGAGAGGACTACTATAGAGTACGTGCTAGGAGAAATGCCATGTAGATCAACGCTGCATTCAGCAATTCCTGTTAAAGTTCAAACGTGTGGGTTTTGCGATCGTCATTCTACAATTCTCAGTCTACGTAATTGCTGTATGTAGTTGTAGTACCTGCTGGTTAGGGTATCTACTTGGACATTCAACTCAGAGTCAACACTATCTCGTCCCTAATCTCTATATCGACAGACATTGAGACCAAAACCAAATCTCGATCATCCAGGCATACGTACATAGCGTACCCACTCAATTCCTCTCCGATCCGCAATCGAGCTTAAAATTTTTCGTTTCTGCTTCTCGTCGTCTGCCGTTCTCCACACGCGCTCCCGTGCCTTGGAGCCCGTCGATCGAGAAGATTCAAGAATGAGATGCATCATACTACACTTGGTACGTACACGAAGAATAAAATGCGATCTTCAAGATATGTGTGCATGCATGTCTGGATGCTACGTGCTGCGTAGTATCCATCCCTCTTTAGATTGCTGTGTTTGTTTGTATTGCGTCGAGTCAGGGACTGTATGTTCAGCTAAAGAAAACATGTTTGGATGTCGTGATTGGATGAGTCAGAAGTTAGAAGGCGTATCTAACTGCAAGACTGCAAGTAGAACGATCGGATCCATCAGCCATCAGCATGGCATCGCTGCAACGCAGGTAAACGGAGTAAGCCATGACATCGACGGTGAGAATGGCGAGCATCGCTGACTCCGCCGACTCGCAGTGGCTTGTACCTGATCAACCCCGCACCGGCACTACGTAGTCGGACAATCACTGAGTAAGTCTTCCAAATACATTGTTTGTTGAATGACTGTATTACACACTGCTTCTGAGAATCCGGAGACTGTGTATATACATGTCAACTGTGTTGATATTACCACAATCTGCGGTGAGTCGACACATCCAGCATACTGCGTAAAAGGTGTGACAGGGTACCCTGTCATCGTCGATACTCCTACGAACGGCAAGTAGAAGAAGAGGCCAGCGGCCGCAATCCATTCAGCTCAGCCTTCCCAAACTCTGATTGATCTCTTAAGCCTTATGGGACTCGTATAATGCCAACTGATTGGCTACCGACAGGGATCCGGCGCCATGTGTTTGGAGTTTTGTTCTGCTAGCAGTGCTAGCTTACTTTAAAGCGATGCATTCAGCAGTACCTCTCGGTCTGATGTGCTATTCTGGTCTACTCTGTAAGCCATCACACGCGAGTCCACGCAACGAGCCAATCAGTAGCCCAAAAGAGACAGGATTATCGTATCGGATTGCATTCGACGAATCTGATCATCTGCCTAGCAGTCTAGCAGAAAGATTAAATTGCGTTTCCCCACTAACTGGGCTGTTGGTGTGCATCGTCCGGTGTTTCGAGATAAACTCTTCCAACACAGCTCTCCTCCGTGGGTTCCGTTCAGTACGTAAATGCAGGCATGACATGGACCACGGCCAGCTGAAACGATCATCCTTGCAGGCTTGTACAATGTACAGTAGGTACTAGGTAAGCCGTCGGGATGGTCGCCACAAGTTGCTCCAAGTGAGTTGTTCAGTGTCAGAAAGACGGAAAAAAGAACCCGCGTCTTGCCAAGAAGTAAACAAAGCCGGAAAACGCGACTAAGCTGCCAAGTCCCGTGACTCTCGGCCAGCGATACGCGCTCTGATTGGCTGAGCTGATGTTGCATTAAAGCCTTAGCCTTGAGGCACCTCATGCACTCTGTCTTTCTTATCTCTTTCATATTCCTTCAAGCAGTGACAACTGACAAGCACAGTGCAAGAGAGGATTGGGGGCTATCCAATTGACGTCAATGACTCAATCCTACCCCTCTTTGTGTGTCTCGACCCGCGAGATCGCCCGCGGTTATGCACATCCATCACATCCTGATTCCAACTTAATCAAAACAAACACCGGCAACTTTCTGTCAGACAGGGCGTGTAACACCAAGACAAGATGAGACACTACCCCTCCTCTAATACTATATACACCAAAGTTCTTTCCTCAGCCTGAATATCGGACAGTAAAGCACGCTCCGTGGACTGGTCAAGCCGAAAACGAAGCCGTGAAACGCGTTCCTCAGCACAGACCTGTCGCTGAGCCCGTCAACACTAGCTCGTCTAGCCTGGTAGCAGTGACCATCAGACCCATTTTCGATGTCTGGACCATCTGTGACGTATCTGATGATTCCGTCTAAATCTTGTTCTCTTCCTCTGCACTTTGACTCTGTACTACGTAGTGCTTGTGTTGGTTATGACGATATACACTCTCCAACCGACGCGTTTCTGTCTGAATAGCACGTAGTAGGCAAGTAACTAAACATCGTAAACACGGGACCACTCAAACCCTAATTTGATCAAGTCAATCAAATCGAATCAATATGCGATGCAAGTCAGACGATCGAATACACTACGTAATTGACTTTACGATCCGTTTGATGTTTATTATTGGCAAGAAAATGGGATCAGATGAATCCATCAGTCGAGAGTTGAGACTAATGCAAAACATGAGATGGACTGGTACACCGAATGTCTGACATCATACCTATCTTATAGATGTTATTGTAGACGACACAACGAGATGTAAACAAACATGCTACTGCAGTGCAAATGATGGCAGTTCTAGATGCGTGTAGAACAAGAGTTGAACGGTCGGTTTTGATGATACTGTTGACTGAGACCATGGGACACCATCCCATCATGGAGAATGCCATGATCCAGCCATGCTTCATCCACGGACGCCACGTCGATATATGCATTGTGCATTTATCAATCCATGGATGGCGGCATGTCTGATCCAAGGTTTACTTTTAGAATAACCATGCAGAGTTGCGAATATCTTTGCATGCGGTGTTTCGCAAATACATCAAAAGCGTGTATCATAACCCTAACCCTTACCGCGGTGGATTAGGGTTTGTCTAATCACGTCAAGTCGAGCCCTACTTTGTACATCAGACGATGTCCCTACCTATGCATAGCTGAGACATCAGATGAATTGAATTACATGTATTGTAAATAGATGAAGTACAGTCTAGCATACGATTGCAATCTTGCCTTAATTCCATGAATCCAGCGGCCGTTTCTGACTTGTAAGATTCAAAGTTGTCTAGCATGCGCACTATATATATCCAGTGTCTATCCGGCTCCATGTATCAAAACTGGTCTCAATATCTATACTATCTGAGGATAGATTTGTATACTCCATTAAATGTGGGCTTTCAAGGCTATCTAATTCTAAAAAAAAAATCGACTATGTTATCTTGGTTGTCAGTTTTGAGGTACTTTGCGAAGTCTGTCGAGGCACCACCCAGGAGTAGATGAACATTGAAGTATCGACTTCGGTACTCGTACTCACAGTATACATAACTCCCTGACTTTGGGACTACATGTGACTTACAGCAAATGCATGGCCATGTGTCTAGAGCAAGGAATCGAATGATTATTTGTTGTTGATATGCCAGGGAGAGTATAGTATGCCTACATTGGAAGTGAAGCAAACATACTTAGTAACCTAGGTATGTTGAATGGGTTCACCACGTCAATCATGTACATATTCGTACATATTACAGTACGTCTTGAAGGAAGTTCAATAAATCTTCACATTTTCGAGACTGTGCTTCTGGTAGCGCTTCTAAGTTCAGTACGTATTATCTAACCCCCTGTATTGATTGCTGTAGTCCTCGATAAAGATGAATATCAGGTGGTGATTATTGAATTCTCATCAATAGTAGTCTATCTAAGATCAATATTCTCCATACAATCTACTAGACCACGAGCAAGGAGAATCTCCGCATACCATTGAACCGAAATCTTGGAACAGGAACCTAAAGCCACATATCTAGTACTATACAATTTTAAGCTAATCGGTCTCCATCAACTACGTATAAAACATACCTAGGTGGCTTATATGTACGCCGTAGATACGTACTACTATCAAGGGACTGACAAAGGGATAACCCCAAATCCCTTCCTTGGCCAACCTTCCTATTCGGGACTGTCGGGTAAGTTTCCAATCAAGGGATGAGCATAATCCACCACGAGCAAGGAGACGAAAATCAATTCTTTCTCGCATTATCCATTCCACCTAATATAGTATATACATGTACAGCATACTCCATACTCCGGGCAGGAGGTGATAAAGGTACGTAAATGTATGAAATATCCCCCCTAACTCTCCGCATTTTGGCATTTCTTTTTCTTTCTTTTTTCGATTCGGCTTTTTGAGCCAGTGGGGAGGGAGGGAGGTAGATCGTCTGCATTGTTCATAGCCTTGAAAGGTAGTATATTTTTGGAAGCTAATTCCATTCGGTAGTTCGGAGAATTTTCTTTCTTTCTTTCTTGACAGATAGATAGACAGCTGACGCAGTGTCAAGGTTTCTTTCTGTCATTTTTTTTGTCTTTGCACGTCTTTGTGCATGCCGTTGTTTTCTTTCTTTCGGCAGATGAGCTAAAAATATAGTGACACTGTGACTGTTACTATATTTGATTATAAAGACGACTTTTAAATCTGAGTGTAGATCTTCTTCAGCGTCAAGAATTCAAGATCGAAGGAATGTCTCCTTGCGCCTGAGTATCTACCCACGAGCAAGCCCTCTTAGTCCGGGGAATCTGCATTCCGTAGCCTGATAAACTTGGAGGTGAAAATGCCAAGTCTATAGCTAATGGATCTATTACATCCATATATTTCCTATCCCTTCCAGCAGTCCGGATCGATTTACGGGGTTCGTGCCTGTGTAGGGATGGAGGTGCATATGTACGGAGTATGCACTATACATCCATACATTGCATAGGCACGTAGTAAGGGGCTCAGCCGGGGTTACCAACGTGGGGAGATGTGGCTTGCATGAATAGATTGATGCAATGTGGATCTATAATTGCATCAAACATCGATGGAATGGATGGAGAGGGTTGTGTACTACGTACTAGTACTTGTATATTTCGAAGTTACTTTGAACTGTGACACGGTTCTACTATGTAGTGACATGTAGAATTGCTGGTAGATAGAATGGAAGAAGTAATACAGCGAGATTGGCTTAATGAGAAAGAGATCTAGCGTGAGTTTAAGAGTAGAGGAAGTATATGAAATAGATCCATCAATGTCTTTTACCTTATGTCAACATTCAATGAATGTGATTACATCCATCCGTAGAGAGCTTCCTACATATAATCTTTGCAGCTTGTAAACTGTATGTTATATGACAAGAGAGTACTTTCTACATGCCTCAGCACCGAGAACATGTATCTGCTTCTCAAAGGGGCCGAGGCAGCAATAGGCGATATCAGTTCACGACTCAAGGATGCATTGCAGTTTCTACTTGTGAATGACAGATAAGTATAGCATTCACCTCGAATATATGTAAAATCAAGCCTTCGGAAAGCTATCTCTTAGAAATTTGTAGAGAATCTCCTTTGTTGGGCTACATGTCAAGACTTTTTATATCCATCTATATTTTGTATATTGAATTATTCTTAAGCAGGAACACTTTTCCCTCTCCAACAGAACGGCAAGATATTTCTTCAAGTAGATAGGCCTATACCCCCGAGTCGATTTGATCAACATAGTCATGACCAGCAAAGTAAGCCCAGTCTTTACAGGTCTGAGAAATGGATTTCGGGATATTCATCTGGCTTATGGAAGATGGTTGTTCCTGGTGATACAATAATGTCAGCAATCATGAATATAACAGTGACATTCAAAAGCATGCATAGTAAAACTCACGAGAATATTGATAACTAAACCACCACTGACGTGCGTAGACATATGACAATGCATAGGCCACACGCCCGGATTGTTCATCTCCCACTCCAACACAATATATGACGGCGTATCCGTACTTCCAGGCATCATCAATTGCGTATCCCGTCTCTGCGGATTACTGGGATTCGTCACGGTTCCATCCCAAGTCCCTTTGCCTTCAGCTAGAACCCAGAAATTGTGTCCATGTAAATGCATGGGATGTTGTTGGCCCCATGTATTGTAAATCACCATTCGCACACTACTGTTAGACCCAAAGTCGTAAATGTTTAACTCAGGGTCGAGGGTCGAGGAGGATACGCCGGCTTTTGCGTCCAGGAGTATTGAGTTGTCGTAGTTGACTCGCGTTGAGACGTTGTTTACGTACATCAGGAACGCGCCGCTGGCGTTTGGCATGAGTGCTATTTGAAGCTCTTGAGTGATTGCAGGGATTGCTGGAGGTGTCTGGGGGTAGTAAGGAACCGTGCTTTCTAGAGGGTCATTGCTGCATGCGTTGCTAGACCAGGAAGCGGCGGTCGTAGTTGGGATAGCGGTGAGGTCTGCCTCCTCGTAATAGATGATTGCCGTTGCGTTGGGGATGGTGGAGGTCATATTCAGACAATCCATGTCGATATCAGACCGCAGCCAGTACATACCGCTGGGCTCACCAGTTGCCTCGACAATGACATCGGTTCGCTGACCCACGCCCAGAGTGACCACATTCGTCTTGTACGGCTGAACAGGCACGAAATCATTTGCAATGACGATCAATTCATGACCATCAATACTAAATTTCTGATTGGCAGTCATGCCCGTATTGATCAGACGTAACCTGTGCGTTTTGCCAGATGTAAAACTGAATTTAGCCAAACCTGAACCTTCGTCACAGTTCGATTGGCAATCAAAAACCCCCTTTCCGTTGATGAGATTGTTGTCAACATTGGGAAACTCGGGAGGATCGTCGAAAAGCATTTTCAAAGATTCATAGTAGCTAGTATGTGTATATTCTGAGATCATGACGGGTCCCAGATCAAAGTCATAATCGTACCCGGATTGAACGGGTCCGTGGATGACAATAGGACCGAAAAGACCATCATTGTACTGTGCACTATAGTGAGAGTGATACCAACTACTCCCAAACTGATCTGCTTGAAAGGTATAAGTAAAACTACCACCCGGTACAATTGGACATTGAGTCACTCCAGGTACACCGTCCATCCAGGGAGTACCCTTTTGGGTCAATCCATGCCAATGAAGAGTCACACCTTCTTCGGTGCCGACGTCTATATTATTAGTCACAGTGACGGTAATTGTATCTCCCCAATCAGCCTCGATGAGAGGACCGGGATATTGGTCGTTGATGAGAATGACGCTCTTGTTCACGCCGTCAGGAGCTGCATATTCTCTTCGAATGTCGAAGTTGTATTTTCGCACTCTGCCGGTGGATCTCACAACGTTCTGCCGAGCATCTGTGTCCCATTGATCGATGCCCTGAAACCGTTAGATTCCCTCTGACTGACATTGAATGTTGCTAAAAGGCAATTGGGAAGTCACTGACAATGGAATCAATCCAGCTAGGTAGATTCGGGGAAGGCAGGGTGCCCCATGGAGAGAGATCTGGAGTAAGAGATGAGCGTTTTTCATACGTTAAATTTTATTCTAAAGGGGCGAGATGCTCACCACTTGTAAGCCCTGAATCACATGAAACAGCGGCCACTGATAGGAACGATATCAGAAGAACGGCCTGCATGGTGCTGGATGAGGAACCAGAGGAGCAGAGGCAAAGGAGCAGATAGAGAACTGAATAAAAGCCGAAATAATTGTCAGCAATGGTATACGAGTCTCTAGCTAGTAGCTATCTATATAGGTCTATTACTGACAAGCGCATTACCTCTGTATCTGTTTACCAATACTGCCCGTGCTTGTATGATTCAAGCCCCTTCTCAAAGGATTCATGCTGCATCATAAAATGCAAAGAAAATGGCAGAATCTATTTTGTTCGATACTTCCATATTCAGCAAAGGCTCTCTCAAAACTAATGATGTCTGATGAGTCCATATCAAAATGCTGACTCCGCTAGTTGACATGGCTTGCTTCGAGACTGCTTCTAGAACTACAGAACGGTTTCTGCATATCAATGCAGGACGCTTTCACCTCGTGTTTTTGATCTCTAGCCTCTTGATCAGACTGTATCGTCCTGTACTGCTTGCCATGTTGTTGGTATCGGACATTAAATGCCAATAGGTACATGTGCCTCCAGAAACTAAACATGGGTTATACCGAGTAAATGATATTGATCCACAGCCTCGCTTACAGCAGAGACTCCGTATTGCGCTGACCGGAATTCTTTAAATACAGCCATGGGGCAGCTATAATTGAATATCATACGTCTTGTCCGCTGTTCATGAACTGCATTCAAATGTTGGTACATATAGGGTTCGGAAATACGACTAAACTAGCCCCTGGATCATGGATACATACTAGGATCCTTCATACCACGGAAAGCCCGTATATTCAGGCAAAATCTCCAGCATTTTAAGTCAGCACTAAGTAAAAGGAATGTAAATTTATACACAGCAGTTAATTCACTATCATGAGTACAAAAATATCACATACATTCTGCTATCCAAGTCTCCAATGCCATTAGGGTTAATAACGCCAAGCGAAGCCCCGGGTATCAAACGGGTACCAGTATCGTACCCATACCGTCTCCACTAACCTTATTATCGTGCCCTAACTTCCACCTTCTACTTTGAGAATAGCTTCATGTCTGTCACTGTCTGATCTTATTGACTCTTGGCGGTCAGTCTTGGGGCCAAAATGCGTTGCTTGCAGATCATGCCAGACTATATCACCATGCTGTTATGCTATATACTCACCAAATAATCAAAAATATGCAATGCGACACAACACGCGCCCGTGGCTGGTATAGTTTGTACAAGGATAAAGTCATGCATGCGTCCAATAACGTGGTAACCGGAATATGCGTTTGTTGGTTAATGCACCAGTAGGAGTCGTCCTATATGACAGGGTAATTAATTGAATCTAGGGATTTGCTTGCGTATAAACCTCACGTGGAAATGATGGAGTGATACCCCGAAGTCCTCCTGTCGACACGGGGTACTTTCCATAAGCAATCAAGCATGCAGTGAGGCATGTTGCTAATGACCGACCCACCAATAGTCAGATTTACAATCCAGTTTTCGATCTCAAGACGGACTTGCATTGGATATACGATCCAGTAAAAACAACAGCGAGTTCAATAGCTCTACCTAGGTACTTTGAAACAAGAACCGGCTCTATACTCTCTTACTTTACCTTCTCTGGTCTCTTATAGTTATTGTTTGATATCCGACTGAGTCTGTGTATAGCAATCAAAAATGGCTTCCAAGATGGCTTTCTTGGGCCTCGGCCAAATGGGCCAGGTGAGGCAATTCCCAGCCGTTTTTTGAGTGCAAGCATAATCATTCATTAATTATTCCTAGTAGAACTGACAAAGCTTAATGTACCAGGCCATGAGTAGTAGATTATCCAAAAGCAAATTCCTCGAAGGTCCTATGCTGCTATGGAATCGCACCTCACAAGTTGCCATAGATCAATGCAAGGATAATGATTCCGCAAAGCCGGTTGAAACAATCGCAGACGCCGTCGCTCCATCTGATATTGTCTGGTCATGTCTTGCTGACGAGGAAGCCGTTCTATTTGTCTATAGCGAGATATGCAAAGGTGATATCACGGGGAAACTTTTTGTCGAGTGTTCTACAATCACTGCTTCTGGGTCGGAAACAGTCGCCCAGCAATTGAAAGAGAAAGGCGCCGAGTTTGTCACTATGCCAGGTAAGGGATTGCAATGTTTTTGTTTAGTCCGGTTGAAGAGAATGCTAGTGAAGGAACATACTAAATCTCCTTCGCTCAAAGTATTTGGAGAGCCGGGTACAGCCCGCGCTGGTAATCTAATCGTTGTTCCTGCTGGACCCGCGGCAGCTGTTGATAAGATTCGCCCGTATCTGGAAGGCTGGTAAGTGGTAGATTCGATTATAATGATTGGACGTGCAGAAATACTGACTGTCTATCAAGTCTGGCGGGTGCAGTAATCGACTTCAGCGACGAAAAGCACGGCCAGGCATCACTGCTAAAGATCGTCGGAAACGTTTTGATTATGACAGCAATTGAGCAGGTTTCAGAGCTGATGGTATTCTCCGAGAAATCTGGACTCGGCGTTGACAATTTGCGCAAGTTGTTTGCTGCCCTGTATCCGGGTGGCCCTATCAAACAACATCTTTTGTATCAGGGGCATATGGCTAGCGGAGAGTGGGCGAGGAAAGTTGTAAGTATTCCCATCCAGTAGGCCTCGACGAGGCTCGAGTGATAAATGATCGATAATATGTATTCGGCTAACCAGATGTGAAGCCAATTGTGACTCTAGATGCAGTCATAGGCTTGACGGATAAAGTAGCAGCATTGGCCGAGAGTCTCGATGTCAAACTGCCTGCATATGAGGTTGCTCGGCAGCATCTACGTGTTGCGAAGAATTTATCCTCTGGCAATGCCGACATTCTTTCGATTTATGGAGCTGTCCGAGCTGAATCAGGTTTAGAATTTGTGAATTCAGACACTACAGAATAGATACAACCATTTAAGTCTTGGGGCTCTATAGCCAGTCGAATTGCATGTTCAGATACAGCCCATATTCATTGATAATATGCCTGCGAATTTTCCAATGTACTGACTGAAACAGGAGAAACAAGAAGTGAAATCGTCGATTCATGTATCAGAGACTCAAAGAGCAAGTCTACCTGTGGCAAAAAGGAGGTGTGCAGGCACAATTTGTGTCAATATCGGTAACAGTGATAATTTTTCAAGCTTATATTCAACTTGAAACCGCTGGGAACCAATTTTACATATCTCATACACCCCTCTTCTTCAAAACCTTGTTAAGGTGTCGTTGGAAGCTCCCGACATGTTCAGGCAGCAGCATCGTGTAATGAGCCCCATCGACCTCATGATATTGCACATCTCCGACAAACTCTTCCCAAGCTCGAAGGTGTTGATCCAGCCATTGTTGCTTCGTAATACCCAGTATCGTCAAAGGTCGGCAATAAAAGACGTCCATCGCGGTCACTTTGCCACTGGGATCATAGTCAACGGCCCGTGATTGTAGAGTAAAAGCAACATCGGCCCAGTTACTCAGATTGGCTTTCGAAAGAGCCAACTCTTCGAGACGTTGCGGACTGGATATCTCTAGTAGGTAATCCATCTGAGTAGACTTTGAAGGCAATGTCCGCATGTATGGAGCTACCGTGGTAGTACTCTCCTCGCTGATAAGGTCGGAGAAATATGCCAAGTGAACAAGACATTCGACCCAGTCAAATTGACGCATTCGCCATTTAATGTGCGGTGGTAGATTGAATGCGCCTAGGAAGCCAACCTGTTCTCCATCGGCCTCCATCTTCTTGGCCACTTCAAATGCGAGCATGCTGCCCCAAGAATATCCTGCCATGGCATAGGGGCCATGCGGTTGCTTTTTCCGGATAGCAGCGTAATATACCTCGATGACTTCTTCGATTGAGGTGAAGAATGGTTCACCTTTATTGAAGCCTCGGGCACGAAGAGCATGTACTGGCCGATCTTCAAGGAATTTGACGAGACCAAAGAAAACCAAAATCTCACCAACACCAGGATGAAATAGAAATAGAGGAGTCTTGTCACCGGAATGTTTAAGGGTTACCACCGGGTCATATGCGCGTACTTCACCAGAGGTCATTGACTCCATTGTCTGTGCAAGCATCCGAATAGTTGACTTGGTCATCATAGTGCTCATTGGGATCTCCTCCGTTATGTTGAAAGCAATCTCGATCTTGCGCCTAGCCTTGATGAGATCAATCGAAGTAAGTCCAGCCTCAAAGTAAGGGGCATCAACACCCAGTTCACCTTCCTCCAATCCAAGTACCTCGTGGAAGATACGAGAAATTATCTTCTCGGCCTCCGTTGTAGGGGGCGAAAAATGCTTTTCGCGGTAAGCTTTGATTATGGCTTGATTTTTCTCTTCATACGCAGAGTATTTGCCATCGACGAGATTCTGACGAATTTTATTCCGAGACAGTTTTCCAAGAGTGCTCTTCTGAAGTAATGCTGCATTTAGCGGAAGAACGTAGGGCTTTGAGCCTGTTCGGAGGACAACGATTTTTGTAATCCTATCCAAGGCTCGTATACGGGATTCGACGTCATCTTCTTGGTATAAAGGCAGATACACAACGCAGGCCTGCTCGGTTGACGCTCCCGAAAGACGGTAGGCAAAGCAGACCGTGAAGCTAGGTGTGACGCCTGCAATTCCAGCATCTTCAATCGCAAACTCAATTTCTTGAGAAGTGTAATTGACACCGTTAATTTTCATAGTATCTTTTGTGCGACCGACAATGTTGAGATTCCCAGCGCCGTCAATCATGGCTTGGTCACCAGTTTTGAACCAACCATCACTAGTAAAAGATTCTTCAGTGGCGGTGGGATTGTTGTAGTAGCGACTGAAAACCATTGGTCCACGCACTTCAAGATTTCCGACGGAATTGATGTTGTAATGGCCATTTGTAGTGGTACCATTGACCTGACCGTTCGTCTTTAAGTCGTCAGATGTTCGGATACGCATCTCTATCTCGGGGCAACATTTCCCCACGGATGCAAACTCATATCCTTGAGAGAGATCATAATCGGGACAAGCATCATGAAATATTGCCCCTGCACACGTCTCGGTCATGCCAAATGCTGTGACGATACAGTTGCGAGGAGCCCCAAACTTGCTCAGCACTCGAGACAGAGCATCTGCGGTCTCAACAACATTTGCTTCACCACCAGAGGCAAGATGCGTCAAACAACTGAGATCAAAATTGCTGTTCACGAGCCGTACTTCGGCGCTTTCGATGGTTGAGAGTAACTTGGCCAAGAAGAAGTTTGGTGCAAGGGTTCGGCTGATGCGATGCTTATTTGCCAAACGAAGGAACTCAAGGGGGTCTGATATCAGATCAGAAGACTGGACATGTACCTGACTTGCTCTTTCTTCAAGGGCATGGAGGTGAATCTCAATCAAGCCGGCCACATGATCCAAGCCGATAAAATTGAAAAAGCATGTATTTGGAGGTGTCCGGAACGCACTTGCTTTTCCTCTAGCAGCAGCAAGTAAATTACTGTGTGTAAGGCACACTGCTTTTGCATTTCCCGTGCTTCCTGATGTCAACATTAAAAGAGCCAAATTGTCTGATCTGACTGCTGGTGTATCGTACTCCTCCACAGCGTCATCAATTTCCTCAAGCTCGTCAACAGCTTGCAGTCGGAGAAGGGCACCATCTTGAAAGTCCCGCAATATTGTACTATTGCGGGTGAGACAAATTGGATCTTCTAACAATTGATGCAAGTGCTCAATCTGAGCTTTGCGGGCCTCAGGGCTATTGACAAACGGTGTTGACATGGCTGGTACAGAACCCGCATAGGCAGTCGCCCAAAACCAGATAAGGTTATCCCGGTGATTATCAAAATGCAGCAAGGTGATCTTATCCTGTCCAAAACCCCGGAGGTTCCTCAACTTAGCTGCATTCTGCCGTGCAATGCGACGAAGCTCAGCATAACTCAGCCATTGGCCCTTGCGGGTGTCACCTGGGCCATAGATGTGTAGACCCAGATCTGGGTTTGTGGCCACAGCATCCAGGAGTATTCTAAAATCTGGCACAATCATGGTGTATGTCTTGCAGTTGAACTACAATTGATAATTGACTTGACATATAAAATGCTGTTTGTAGATCCGAAATACGTAGATACATACAATAAAGGAGAATAGTTCTGTTTCTAGGATGTCCATGGCAATTTTGTACCTCGCCCCAAATTTTGTACTTAGGATAGAGACCGCGCCAATTTACTCAAATAATCTGGAGCGGGGTATCATAATTTGGACATAATCACTCACTGTTCATATATACGGCCTTTGTGTTGGGAAACATCCTTCTAGATTCGATGGCCACCCGGAGGTCCATGTGCTTATCATACTTACAAACCGAATACCTAGTGCGGCGCAGAGTATAGACACTAGGCATAAATATCCTTGCCTATAATAGACGTTGGGGTCCAAAAATTCTACCAGGTGTCAACGTATTGGATGTGTCTGTTTCTCTGGCCAATTATCTGTTAATGCAGGACAACGATGGACAACCCTGGAAACCCCTCTACTTGTATTTATAGAAACCAATCAGGGATTCGATAATACCAAGTAGGGGAGACTAGAATGAAGGCGTGGAAAAGTATTTCTCTCTATCACATGCCACGCACTATTATAGCTGCATTGTGGATTTTTAGTCTACCCAGGTACAGTGTCGGCCCAAAAACGCATGGATTGGTAGCTTACTGCTGCGTACCTAGTATATTATTTCCTACATATTGTGACTGTGCATACTCAAGAACGATGGAAAGTAGTGAATATATCTACTTTGCACTTCGTTTAGAAGTGTATAACGTGCGGTATTCATCTCTAACTAAATATGGCCGCAGTAAAAACAAGCTCAAACAACTAGAGGTTACATGTACCACTTGGTAGGAGTAATAGACATCTTTCGTCCTTCACTCATGACACGTAAGACTCATATTCCTTGCTGTAACTACGATGATAACGCCACTATGCAATTTCCTATGCAATTTCCGCCTCAATGACAGACTCAGCTCCAAGACCATGGTGATAAATTTGGACAATCTTGAAGCCCGACTCTCCCAGCAAAGCAGTCCACTGTGCTTCCGTTCCTGTATTATGGTTAGCCGGTGATAAAAATTTAAAAAAAAACTAAAGACTAGGATAAAGAAATGCCATTTACGTACTCTCCATACCAGAGACCATCGCCATCATCGCTATGTCAGAAGCCGTCCCAGTCTCCTTGGGTTCGTTCGCATCGAGGACAACTTCATGAAGAAGCAATTTGCTGTAGCCTTTCTTCATTCCTGCCTTTTGGTTGTTGAGAATCTTTTTGCAGTCTGCATCGGGCCAATCATGAAGGATGAAATGTCTATTTAGAAAAGTAAGCAAAATATTCATGACAATTAATGACAACTGATGTCGTCTATAAATTTTTGAAAAACTTACAAGTAGTAAGCTGCAGCACCTTGAACTGGCTGAGGCGTGAAAAAGTCATACTCCATCTTCTTGATTGCTGGAATCAGCTCTCCTGCATTTTCAAGAACAGGAGCTCGATCCTGAAGCACGAGAGTTTCCGGCTTGAAATCCGAGAGCTTTGAGAAGGAGAGCAAATCATGACCCAAACTACCACCGACATCAACAAGAATAACACTATTTTCGTCCGAAGTACCACTGAGTAACTTGTCGGTAGGATAAACTTGAGAAAGAGTCGGCCTGTTTCCAGCATAAGTCATCATGACAGTTCCAATGACTTTCTCGGCATCAGGATGCTCCTTCAACCACTCCCAGAGAGGAGCCTTTGCCCATTTGGCAAATGAGCCGTTGACTTGATCGGTCGGGTTTTTGAAGCCAAGATCCTCCACGTAACTCGGAAGGGTGTGTAGAGCAGGGCCCTGGACCTCAAAGTACAAGGTAACGGTGCTTGCAATCTGAGGGCCATCGCCGAGGGCTGCGGTGAACGGGGTGAGACCAAAGACTCCGGGCTTGACAACTTTGAGTAAATTCGTTCCCGCTAGCTGCCAGACAACTCGGGCTATTATTTTTGCAATATTAATTAGCTAACAACTTTTATCAAGCTGCTGCTGCCTGGAATGAGTGCAAACTATCTTATATCTGAAAACAACGGGCGAGTCAGTTGAAACTTACAGAGGAGTTGAATATCACAAGTGACAAGTTTGGAAATTTCTTCTAAAGTCTTTGGAGCGCTGCCATCAGCGACCCATTTGGCCCATAGACCAATTTTATTCCCGATTTCCAAACAGGCCATACGTGATGGCTCAATCCATGACTGGCGAAAAGCTGTCTCCCACGGCGTCTCGAGGCGGGCAATTAGGGCTCGCGCTTCTGTAACAGCCTGTTGACGATCAGACTCGGAGGTGAAGGACTCCTTTGAAATTGAGCGTAGCGTTGAAGGAATGTCCGCCATTTTGATATATTCGCTAAGTTTGAAACAAGAAATAAAGTATATCTTCTACGTTGAGTAAGAGTGCTGCTCTGTATATTTAAATTCACCAAGTTCAAGCATAGTCCGGCACCCAGTGGTGCCTACATATGGAATTGTTTTCAGCTCATTTTTGGCCGATTTCTAAGCGATTCGTCTATTTGGACAACCGTAAACAAAGAAAATGTTCGAACAAAGACATTCTCAAATTACCCCTCAACGAGTCTACATAGCCCCTCGTAATTTGCTGCGGTATACAAGGGTGTCAAGGGTAATCAAGGCTAAGTGCAACTAAAGGCGGCACAGACGAACAGGGAGGTCACCAGGGTCCAATCTGGACTATGCATGATAGCAGACTCATATTCATGATAAGTTCTAATTATAAAAGAACTTACAAGGATGAGTTGTCACGTTGGGGCTTGTCGTCACTTATAGTACCACAACAATGTCATAGTTATCCTGGAGTGGCGCATAGCCGCCTTTTCCATATGTCAGCGAATGAAATTATGTTTAACGTAATGATACTTTTGGCTCATATGGTGACTGGCTCGGGTCATTTCAAATCAATGTTGCCTAAGCTGTAGACATGCAGGAAGTTGGGGTGCTTCGGCGAGTATGTGGACGATGACCGTGTTTGTTCGGGGTTGGCTTGCGGGTGACAGGGTTGATTGTACGAGTTTCATGACGTACCTTGTAATAAATCAGCTAATTATATGACGGCCTCGCTCCGAAGAGGACTGTACACCGTCAAATGAGGAGCCAGATATCGACATTTGTCTTCATGATGATATCGCGACGGAAGCCGTATGCAGATGACATCCTCGGAACCTACATCAGACTTTATTCTTGAGCATGCATAGACTCATATGCAAGTAATCGCACTTAATCACTAGAATCGATTACTTACGCTAGGTAAACATCCCTGAAATATGCGTTGTCATCCAGCGGCATCCCAGTGAGTGACCGCACGAGCCATTTCCTCACGAACATACTACATGCTCGTGTTATGCCCGTTATGGCCATGGTGTGTTAGGTAAAGATAAACCTAAAAATCTCCAACTCTTGCTAGCATATGCGACGCAAAAACCGAACCCTGCAGAATCGTCAGTGTATATCATTATGTCCCTGATACACGTTATACCACGTGCATTCTTATACCACGTGCATTCATTGGACATGTATGCTCTTGCCTTTTCTACTCAACGAACTCATGATCTGAGATTCTTCATTGAAAATTCAATCGGCAGTAGTTGTCGGCACCACAATCCATTTTTCCGTCCTTTCAAAAATCATGAATTCTGGCCCGTGTGGCTTGCATTTTTCGGCCCCTCAAAGATCATCAGAGGGCTTGCCACTAGGTAGGTTGATCGACTGTAATATATGAATTGACCGTATATGTCTATCCCGCTAACTCGGATTCGATACAAATGAGGAAACTGTTTCGGCCTTGGCACATTTCTGACCATATCTTAAGGTATCTAGCTATAGTATGACGATAATGGGTCTTTACCTTTTTCAACACCCAGAACACAGCAAAGTCACTCTTTTATTTTATAATAACTTGGTGGAGTCCATAAGCTTGGTCCGTCTAATTTTTGACATCCTTGGACCCTATTGGAAAGAGCGGCGGAGATATAGAAATCAACAACAGCTGAGCACCTTTTCATCAAAACATGGACGCCCACACAGGTCCTACTGTTGCTAGTACAGCAGTAGCGACAAAATGTGCCCTATGGATAGTCACTGCAGCAGCAACTACAACATTTATATTGAGAATGTGGTCTAGATCACGGTTTACGCGTGACATAGGATATGAGGATCTTATAATGGCAATTGGATGGGTAAGTACCGTATAGGTAACTATGGATGATTCATGCCCTATTGCATCCCCGAGATCCCATTTTGCGCCTCTTTTAACCTGTGTTTTCTCTATAGGCCGTTAGTATTGCTGCTGGGATTGTACTGAATTTGTCAATCAACGCTAGTATAGTGGCAACCAGAAATACAAATAATATGGTTGTTGATCTACCTTTTGCCCTAAAGCTGGCGCTCATTTCCGTCTCTCTGGGAATCAACGCTCTTTTCTTACCAAAGATCTCCGTCGCATTGCTGCTTGCACGACTTCTCAGACCCTCTCGCTGGGTCAAACTTATTCTTATCTCTACATCAATTCTTGCATTTATATTGGGCGTCGTTGGAGTGATACTCACATTTGTTCAATGCAATCCCATACCGGGTCAATGGAATCCTGAACGCTATCACCCTACCTGCTGGAATCCTAGCATTCAAGAGAACTATTCATACTTTGTTGGTGGTTAGTATATCCTTGAACCTGAAATTTCCAGATCTTGATCAGGTGCGTACCGAATGGGAGCATGATGTTGACTATTGATTTCCAGCCTTCTCGGCTCTCCTCGATCTTGCGTATGCCGCCTATCCAGCCAGCGTGTTTTGGAAAATGAGACTGGCAAACTCTCGCAAGATTGAACTATCAATCCTGATGGGATTGGGCATCTTCTCTGGAGCAGTTGCGATCTACAAAACAAGCCTGCTTCGCTTTCTCGCCAACCGTGAAGCAGGGATAGCTACTGCCTTGTACGAATCCAGCCGACTGACACTTTGGACAATCATCGAAGCCAATATCATTATTATCGCGGCCTGCGTTCCACTCACGACACCGATATTCCGCTGGTTCAAAAATATGACATTTGGTACATTCACCGGAGCGAGATCAGCTGCTGCTGCAACCAATGGAGGTAGTACCAAAAGCAGCAAGTATGCAACGCACGAAAGTGGTCACAATTTCTCAAGAATAACGCGAGACAAATATCCTGCTTATAATCCGGATGGAAGCCAGATTTACATTCGAGACGATTTTGAGGTTCAAAGCTATCGAGATCTTGAACTCGACGGTATGTCGCCGACACATATTTCTACAGGTCACAATTAAGAATTATTTCTTTCATGCATATCATAATTTGCTTCCCTATAAAATTTTGTTGTAGATTACTCAATGTGCACTTCGTATGTCAGTATTAATAAACTACCTTCGATAAGCCTCGCGACATGGCGCAATAAGGATCGCCACATTCGCCAGGTTCACACGACAGTACAATAGATACTGTCTACCTCATTCAAAATTTATGAGCCACACAATGCCAAAACCATGGAAAGTAGTTGTAACGCGACATGATGTCCGCGCTTACAGGGAATCTCATGTGGCTGAACAGTTGCACCGCCTCTGATGGCGCAGACCTTATTAAAATACTTCAATGGGTATGCTGTATATTACCTAGGCAGTTTACTATGCAGACTATTTCTTTTCAAAGAGATTTCTGTCCGTCAGTACTTCACGTAGGGTTAAGCCTTGGGCAGATTTAGTCGCTGCGCCGCCCGAGACACGAATGAAGATAGACCGCATGAATATATGACTACCAGGCTGTGGCCTTTAGCATAGTTCAGTATTACTCAAGCATCCGTAGCCAATGAGTAAATGGGTTCTTTTGTTTATATGTCTGTCCAAGGACTTTTTGCCCATAGAAATCCCTGTCATGGAATTGCCTACTTGGCCACTTGATGAGCCACGATAAAGAACATGGAACAGCATCCACTCTAACCACCTTTTTTGATTGGCTTATCTCTGTAAAAAAGGAGCCTCATTTGACGAGAGCAAACATTCCTGACAAATCATTTGCTTTAAGAAAGTGATGATTCTTTGTACTGGGTGATTAGGGCTAGAAAGAGGCAGAATTCACGGAAATTGCCGTCCATTATGCCACATTCAAACGATGAAGAAAGCGAAATTACTGAGCTTGTCAATTGTAGACTCTCTGCTAATATAAATTAAGATCCCATCTATCTTCATTTTCATTTGAAGCTTGACAATACTTCTCTCTCTTCCTTCTCTCTTCTTGAAGGCATCAATCCAACAGTAATCATACAACGCTCACCCATCTTTCCATAAGCCAGAGAGAAGCCAACATGACTCAAAACTTGAAGACTACCGCTTCTCCTTCCAAATCTTTCTTTGACGACTTCCCCGATTTCGTCCCCGATGACTCCGCCAGCATCAGCGTGAACTTCGCCTCTCTAGCAGCCCACAGAAAATGGAAAAATGGTTCCAAAACGTACAAACGCAACTGGAACAAGTGCGTTGAGATGGAGTTTGACAAAGAGTATGGAACAAACTATACACGATTGGAATCCTGGCAGAACCTCTGCACCGAAGTAGGGATCGAGCGTCTTCCGTCGATCAAGCAGTGCAAAAAGGTGACTAAATCGCTCCCAATAGAAGATGGCAAAGTTTGGTATTAACAGTAGCTGTTTCCCTCCTGTAGGCGCTATCGAAAGTCAATGTGAACATTGTGGATCTAATGGACTGCCGGAGGTCTGGCCTCAAACCTCGCTTGTTTCCATCTTTGAGTGCTCTTCAAAAGTACACCAGAGAGACAGGCCGATTCTTTCCTCGGGAGAAAGCTAAAAAGGAGGGATTCGTGAGGGTATTGCTCAAGCATATACTCTAGTTTGGTCTACCACTGAAGTGGTGAGTTATGTGCATAGGTGTGACTAGGTTGAGGTTTCAGTGGTGATTTGGGGATATCTTTGTATGTTATCGATAAGTTGGAAACGAATGCATATAGCATCTGTGCAGAGACTCGTCATTACTAGACAGAATACTACTCCGAGTAAAGTGTACCTGTTTGTTCCGTTTATTTCGTTATTGAATTGAATCGGGGTGACAGATTGTGGTTAGGGCTGCTTAACTACTACCATACTATTAGGTGACTGCGCCCAATATGTTGAAAGTACGTCGTGTCTTGTAAAAACATCGAGACACGTCTTATAACTTCGAAATAATAGTTGCGAAGTAGGTGAAACCAAACTTAGATGACACAGAGTGCATTCGCCAGTGTTGCAACTCCACCTGGTGTATTCAATGGCGCACTCATAAACAAGAACGAGTATTTCCCAGTCTGTCTACATTTCTCTGACAAGTCTTCTAAATCCAACATCTCACCAATCATGACTCCCCAGCATGCAAGTAAATACTCGTGCAAGATAGGTGTTGTGCGTCCTGGCCATGCCTCAAAAGCTGGCTGATCCCCACCCACCAATGTGAAATACTGATCATGGAGCCAGGTTTTCATTTCATCACTTTGATCCACCCCAATAGCATCTGGGTGTGTGGAGGACACCCGTTGTAGCTCATCTTCAATATTCCCTTCTAAGGATACGTTATACTTTCGCATCCAGCCACTGCGTACAAGCAGAATATCCCCAAATTTGAATTCGACGCCTTCCCATGCTGCTACCTCTTTCAGTTGATCCAAGGTTATATGATATGTTGCGAACGGATCGTATTCAATGTCATTGAGATCTGCCCATGTTGCAAAGTCAAGAAGAACCCCGCGACCGACAATTCCGTGTTTGCTGATAGCCTGCATCCCGCATCTGTTGCTTTTACCTGGCCCGAATATTTCCTCTTGCTTGAGGTTGTTGTAGAATGTCTGACAGCCTTGATGGGCGACATGGCGGAACCCATCCAGTTGAGATCCAGATTGAGTGTTCATTGAGAGAACTTCATCGTTGACCATAACTTCCGAGAATGGGATAATCGTGTGCTCACAGGCCTTTCGGCCGAAGCCTGGTTCCTTTGGGAGCGTTACTTCCCAATTTAACGAAGACACAAGCCCGTGCTGTGGCTCGCTGGCGATAACGTTTTTGATGTGGTCGGAAGTCAAAAGATTCAATCGTCCAAGCTAAATGTCGATCATGATATATTTGAGCACTCGCCTGCAAAACCAGGAAGCCACCTTTATATATTTAGCTTACCTCGTCGTCTGGACCCCAGATCCAGGCCGCTTCTCTTGGAACGCCGTCTGGTTTCTTCGAAGCGATAATCTCCTCTAGAGTGGGCAAATACTCACCCTTCTTGGTGGGATTCTCATACGAATTCGGCATGGCACGTGGTTGATGATCTGAATGTACACTTTATAATGTGACCTAGCGGCATAGTCTAATAGAATCTCCGGGGAGCCTGGAGCCTTGCCTTGCTCTTATATATACGTACCATGACATCTTTTTGGTCACATGCTTTTCATCAATTCCAGTTTAATATTTGGTTTCGGACCTCCGGGATCCATAAAGTGCTTATTACCTAGGTACAAAATTGAAAGCCACAACAATAAGGTTTTGTGTCGTCGGGTTTTAGTATTTGTGAGTTGTACTGCTGCATAACTCTGATTTATCATAAGCATTGGTAAGATGTTCGGTTAAACTCTTGCTAGGAGAAATAGTTGACATATTGACGTTTAGTAGGTCGCAGGCATAGTACTAAGTCTTCCCCCGTCAGTAAGCACCACCATACCATTACAATAAGATCCGCCCCGAGACGCGAGAAATAGAATCGTTCCAGCTATGTCCTTAACATTCCCCGTTCGTCCAGCCGGAATGGTGGCAAGGAGAGACTCGCCGTCGGCTTCCAGTGCTGGATTTGACATTGCCGTTGGAAATACTGTTTTTAGAAATTGAGTTAGGCCTGTTCAACGACAAAGATTGCTCGAAATTTACTTACATCCAGGAGCGATCACATTACTTCGAATGTTATACGGAGCTAGATACGTCGCCAGCTGCTTCATCATATGAACCACGCCTGCTTTACTCGTTGCATACGCGAAACCACTCGGTACCTGTCGATTGAATGCGGTGATACTAGCGGTTGCGATAATTTGACTCGACATCTCCACGTTCTTTTGCTGATTGCCCGCATCCAGTAGCTTCAAAAATGCGAGGATTGTGTAGAAGGTCCCAGCATCATTCACACGGTATGTGCTCAAAAATGACTCAAAGGGGGTTTGCCACCAAGCATCGAATATTTCGGCGATCGTGGCACCTGGAGAAATTCGAGGTGGATAGGGCCCTGGAATACCTGCATTGGCTATCAATAGATTGATATAGCCAACTTGTCGTTCAATCTGCTCGGCTGCTGTCAGGAGACTTTGCTGGGAGGTTATGTCACATTGGATTGGGATAAGATTGCCTGATTTCTGATATCGGAGTCAATGGAAATTAGAATATGGAAAGAGCCATGGATCAAAAGGAGGTTCACGAACAGATAGATTCTTGGCCTCTTCTAATTTTTTGGAATCCAAATCCAGTATAAATACTTTAGCTCCGTTGGCCTCTAACGCTCTGGCCATCAAAAGTCCGATACCTGGAATTGGTCAGCATACATACAGAGGCTGGACACTGACAGTTCCTGGAAGAAATGGCTGAGTATTCACCTCCTGCAGCGCCTGTCACAACGGCCACTAAGCCATTGACATTGAACAGGCCTGCTGCATCCGGAATAACTTCATCGGCCATGATATCTTTCAATGAAATCTGTTGCTATTTTCTTGTTCTGGTGGTTGAAAGTTGATATGACTTGGACTATATCTTGAAGAGCTTCTCCGTGACAGAGAGCATCATAGCTAAATTTATGTGTATTAGTGTCCCTCTCTCCATTTCCCGAAAGTGTACTCAACTTCCAAACTTGAATATGGTATTCCAAGTCATGGGGAACGACACAAACGCCGAGGCTCTCGGTGTTAAAACACGGTACTTAGGTTTCTTGGTGCCGTTACGCCGTGGCCGGAGCGCCGGTCTGCTGCCCATCTCATGCCGGATGTTATCATTCCAGTTTTGATGAAGTTACTTTACTAACCCCACTAAAAAGTCCAAAAAAGATGGCATGACTTGTCTGAATCTTTGATGCACACTTGGCCTCGATTTGTCAGCGACTTGCCGGAATACGCGGAGAATCTTTCCTCCCCTTTAATATTGCTTATTATCTTGCATTTAGTCCTTATTGTCGTGAAATTGAAGCCTTGAGTCGATTATCATAATGCCACGCTCAAACGATAGGTTTTTCTTGTCAGAAAGCACCCCTCGATCCAGCAAAACTACCATCAATATTGGCGGGTTTCACGTTTTTCTCTATGGAGTCGACGAATTAACCCCTCGGCAAGCCAAAAATACGACGGTGATATTCCATATTCATGGACGTACAAGAACGCATCAGGATGCGGAGGACATCTTTCATCACTTATTACACGAATTACGACAAAGAGGCGGGACTAAAAAAGGCGTGGTGGGTGTGACTTTTGACAATCGTAATCATGGATTGAGAGCAGTAAGTCAATCTCGTTTTTACCTTGCGTGATGATTTGAGGACTTTGCTTAATAATAATGCAGATCGATGATATTGCCATGTAAGTTGGTCTGTTAAAAGTCCTGAGAGAAGGGAGGAAACTAAGAGAAAGTTTACAGTCAAGATTGGAAAGGTGGAAACTTGAAGCATGCGTATGTGATGATTTTAATTGCACAATCTCTATCTGATATGCTTGGCTGATAGACGAAAACAGGCAAGATATGCTCTCCATGATGGGTACGCTATCATTTGCTAGATATTCTAGTTGAAGATCGTTCATTCTCGACTTGTGACAAACACTGACCATCATCATATCGATCTATAGACGGTATTGTAGCCGATATGCAAACTGTTATGGAATTTCTCGAGAGTTATGTCGACGGTCTCTTTGTTCCCACAGCATATATTGCCACCGGACTGTCACTTGGCGGTCACGTAACTTGGGACATTCTGGCAGAGGATCCTCGCATCCAGATCGCCATCATCATCGTCGGATCGCCGAACTTGACCGACATGCTTGTTGATCGACTGGCTCAATACAAGTCTATATCTGATGTGCCAGAGGATACTGATCTATGGCCAAAATCAATTGAGAAGCTCTATCTAGCACGGGATGAGAAAGTGAAGAGGATCGCTGGAAAGAAGATCTTGATCCTGAATGGTGCGGTTGATGATCTTGTGCCAAGTAAATTCACAATCCCATGGATAGAGAATTTTTCTGCGAATAATGATGTTATGTTTGTGGCGCAGGAGGAGACAGGGCATGCTCTCTCTTATGAGATGATGCAGAGGATTGTTGATTGGCTGCCCCAGTGGTTGAATTAGGTCGTTCAGATTAGGCATCTCTTCCTCATTAGCCGGAAAACACTATATGGCAAGGATCAATATTCGAATGAGATCTCACAACATTATAATCTAGTGTATCAATCAAGAGAAAACCACCACAGCCCTGCTTGTTGGGATCCACCGTTTAACGTCGAAGTGCCATCGATGTGGACCTCTGTCTCCAACGCCTGTAAGGATTGGGACTCTGACAAGACTAGACATTTTCTATCAGTCCATAAATCTGAAGAGATTAGTGGGAAAGAAACAAAAACCTACATTTCTCAATGTCTAGGACCGACTCGTTGAAAACGTCATTCTCCATAAACACCTCGTCGGTATAAGGCATCAATAACCCCGCTGAGAGGTCGGGTTGACAGATAGAGGTACTATCAGGTCGTATGGTATGATGTAAATCTTGCTGTCCCTGTAAATCGACATTTGTACTTTGCCATGATACGGCTGTTGATGACACATTCTCATCGTGGTTCGCAGAATCCCTGGATTGCCCGCGTTCCCCGGTTATTCCTTGGTCGTCCTCATCAGCAATATCCGTCTCTTGAGCTAGAATAGCAGCCATCTCTTTGCTAACCACTTCTCTTGCCATATTCTCTAGAATAGCCAAGCCCTGGCCTGAAACGACAACTTTCTTTCGCAACCTGCGTTGCATTTTTATGATGCGACTGAGAGCCTGCTTTGCCTCTAATGCTCGTCTGCTCAATGGATCACTGCTACCAAAAACACTGAGGACTACACCGGCTGTGAATAGATGAATGCCCACATAGGAGATGGCATGTGCTTGCTGGCTGCGATGAAAGATATGGTGTTTCCCGATATTTGAGATGCGCAATGCCGCTGTCCAACATGCTTCGATCGATCGGTTGAGAATTTCATACGAAGGCATAGACTTCATGTTGTTTTTTAGTGAAAGGATGGGTCGATGGATCAAGATCAATGCATTGTCGTAGGCAAGTTGGAGGAGAAGGGCTTGTATCCCGTAAATCCGCTTTTTGATCTGTGATCTCCTTTTCCGAGTCTTGATACCATCTGAGGACAGATCGTCTTCCATAGGAATGATAACCCCATCATCGTCGTCGCCGCCGCCAAAATCGCCTTCGCACCCGGGATATGTCATGTCAGCCGAGAGACGAAGAGCTTTGGGAAGATCTTGGTACCAGTTTTGCAGTCTGGCTTCGAGGTTGTAAACCTGCTTTATTAGTTCTTCGGCTTTTCGTGACTGTGTTGAGTCTTGAATACAAGACGCTGGGTCGGCCGGCTTGCTATCATACTTCAGTATGATGGAATGGTTATTACTAGTTGCCTGTTGGTAGAGGCTTGATATAATTTGGCCTAGAATTATGTAAATGTGAAGTTTGTATGTTTGATATGTGAGCAATGTGGCCGGTCTTCCTGTGCTATTGGAAATGCCTCTCGCCGAACACACTTCATTGAGGTCATCCTCCACCATTAGAAAAGAGGCATTGCCTGGATTTGGATAAACATTGTCTTCGCATGGAATTCCTGCGACACCGTCCTCGTCCGAAATGAGAAAAGGTAGGCCATAACACATCGCAAGAAACCGGTCGGAGGTGTGTACTGCCCAAAACAGACGCCGTCGTAGCTGACACTTCTCGGCTATATCCATATAATGATAGTATGGAGAGTTCCATCTTAATTCCGAGTTCTCTTTGTGTAGCCCTAGCGCATGCGCGGCGCGCACCGTACATCCTGAATTTGCCCATGCAAGATTTGACTCTCCGTGGTAGAGATACCAGCTTCCCAGTAAAAGACCCGATTGCACTGTAGCAAGATTCCCGCAGGCCAAAGTGTCAGTGGTACTGCTGCGGACCACGTAGAAAATTTGGGACGTTGTTCTCACAATGTCAAACTCCAGGGGTTGGTGTTCCTGTGCATCGACAGATTCAAAACTAGGGTGCTTCGATGTGTGCACAAAATCCATATAGATCTGCTTACACCTCCGGGTTCTGGCTGCGTGTATAGACGTATATCGGCCCCCGAGAGCTACAACCATCAACAGAAGCACGGCAAAGGTGTAGTCCTCATCCGTATTTGGGACTAATTTGCGATCCCTAGCATATAGATCCATCATCGTGTGGTAGTGATACAGGAAGTGGCCCTCGTGTAACACGACCATAAACCAGTGTACGGTGTTGAAGTACACAGCAATCAGATAATCAGTCACAGGCCGAGGTGGTAGATGGGCCAACAGTGAAGCTGCCGAAGCACGAGAGTATGACCAAGGCAGAATCGCGCGATATTGTGGATCGACAATGCTGCTAATTGATGGCGATGATATTGACCCGTTGTCACTTGTCAAACCATGTCGTGAGTGCAACAAAGTATTGTCACAGTCATTGTTTCCCCTAGGTAGTTGCTGTTGGTCTGCTAGACCTGGGTTTTCCATCAAATGGCCGGGCGTCAGTGTGAAAAGCCGAGTGTTCATGTTGGCCGCCTCCTTCGCATCATGCATCACCGCTGTGATGCCTTCATCATTTGATGTAAGAGTAGGAGCCTCCTCAAAAGGGGGAGATCTACAGTTTTCGACAGAAAATTGGTTTGGTGAATTCCATGTCACTTGGTTGTGATGCTCTCCGGATTGTTGATGATTCGGGTGCGGATTTTGGGCAATTTCAGAGTCGCCACCATCTGGGCGAGAATTGGTTGTCCTTCGAATCTTAGAAAGGCGATCTCCTGACGATCTGGCAGATGCACCCCGTCGATTATTTCGAATGGAGCTATGAGTGCCCGCATCCTGTCGGTCATCTACAGGGCGATTGATACATTCGACACCAGCCTTGACGCAGACGACACATGGGCGAAAAGCATCGCACTATGATTTAAGTGAGTACTTGACTGTTTAACCAGCAAATGAACGGCTCGATCTTGACTCCTACTCTTGACTTTTGTTTCCTACATCTCATGCATGCGCGCACAATCTGTCGTGTGGTACCACTGACCGACAGGTCTTGTTCACTCGTTTGCAACAATGGTGCTGAATTGGAGATCGGTAGTTGTGGCACCGAGTGAGTAGGTGTCGGTATTGGAGACATTATATCTCGTGAATAATATCATCATCTTGCAGTATTCCCATACGTACAATGTAAACTAGCATAGCCTTACGATGGATTTGAGAAGTTCATCGTATCACCTGTGCAAATCTTGTACAGCTGATGCTGGCTGCGGGGATCACGACCTTGGGAACCTGGGGCCCCGGGGGGATAGCAAATGCCGAAAGTCTAGACTTTTTATCCCCAAGTACATTACGGTGGTACGTTTTGGCTAAAGACCAATCCCATCATTACACCGATTGGTTGGATCCACAAGCTACTTTGGAACCACATATTCGTGTCATACACAATCATTGCCGCGGTAATTTGAGAGGAAGAAAGTTCAACGGGGATCCAAAGCGTGCATGATTACTCCATCCAGATGTGAAGAGAAAGTCACTCGTTGAAGATGCCCTAGAAGGAGCAGTGATTGAAAATGAAGAAGGAATGGGAAAACGAACGGAGAAAAGCAGAAATGTGGAAGACGGATGTTGGATTTCCTTGACTTTGGTACCTAGGTAGGTAAAACTTGGATCTGGAACTCTGAGTTTGACAACACGAAATTGTATTATTTGACTACGTAAGACTGAACTGAAAAGAAGGTCTATTAGGCGAAATGAGAACCATGAGGAAAGTCCCAAAAAGACTGAGTTTCACGCTTTCCGGATATACGGAATCGGGATTTGATTGAGCAAAACAACATGGGACGAATGAAGTCCACTTTCTTCAATGCTCCGGACCGGACCTCCGGTACCGTTTGCTGTGGACACAAGATCTATCGCTGTACACAGCATGATGCCATGCAGGCATCGGAGCGCCGACACGTACTATCACGCTCGTTTCCACTTCAGCAACGCTCACGCTCAACAGCAGTCAGAAGCACGAAACTATTAACGTACCTGCCCACTAATAAGTTGCTCAAAATGACTTCATTGTCGTGTTCAAGATTTATAGATTGGCTTCATCCTGTTCTTGCTTTTGTTCAAAACTGCTTCAACCATTGAATTACTCGGGTACGCCGTGACAGCCCCATCGACATAATGCCGCATCTTGATTCCACAGTTTCTGCTGAAAAGGCAATAGACGTTGGCATGTCAGATTCTCAGGAGATTGACTTTGCACGTCCCATGAAAACCATTGTCATTGGCGCTGGAATTTCTGGAATCTTAGCTGCCATAAGGTTCCCCCAAAGGATTCCTAATTTGGACCTCGTGATCTATGATAAGAATCCAGAAGTGGGTGGTACCTGGTATGAGAATAGATACCCCGGCGTTGCATGTGGTATGTATATCTTTTCATAAGCTCCCTTCTACATACGAACCTTTCAAATATTTAATAATTCAACTCGATTTGCAGATATCCCTGCCCATGTGTATCAGGCATCCTTCGAGCCTAATCCAAATTGGACGCAATTCTATGCCTCGGGCAAAGAAATACTCGAATATTGGAAGGGTATCGTGGCGAAATACGATGTCCGCAAATATATGAAGCTCAGCCATAAAGTCATCGAGGCGAGATTCAACGAGATTGAAAGCAAATGGTACGTCAAGGTTGAGAATTGTTTGACTGGGGAGACGACCGAAGATAGTTGCGACGTTCTTTATGCATGCATCGGTGCCCTTAATGACTGGAAGTGGCCCGATATTCCAGGCCTCAACTCTTTCAAGGGTAAACTTCTTCACAGTGCCGCATGGGACGAGAATTGGGATGCTACTGGTCTATCGGTTGCTGTTATCGGATCAGGATCAAGTGCCATTCAGATCGTACCAGCGCTTCAACCCAAAGTCAAGCATCTAGACAACTATGTTCGAGGTCAGGCATGGATTGCGCCTCCCATTGCTGAGGCCGAGGTTCGCAAACACACTCTCACCGAATCGAATTTCCATTTCACGCCGGAAGAGCTGAAAACCTTCAACGAGAACCCCGAGGCCCTCTTGGCGTATCGCAAGAGGCTAGACAGTGAAATCCAGTCCATGACCAAGGTTACTCTGCGTGGCACGCTTGCCGACATGGCAGCAGCAGATTTCACCAAGAACATGGCTGCTAAATTGGCTAAAAGGCCAGAGATTTTGAAGAAGATTCTTCCATCGTTTACTCCAGGTTGTCGGCGCATTACTCCTGGTCCGGGTTATCTTGAGGCTCTCACTGAAGACAATGTGTCTTTCGTCTCAGATGCCATCGAAAAAGTCACGGAAGAAGGAATCGTCACTGTCGATGGCACGCTACATAAAACGGATGCCATTATTTGTGCAACTGGATTCGATACTTCCTTTGCGAACCGATTTCCAATCTATGGTGTTGGAGGCGTGGATCTCAGTACTAAATGGCAGGAATATCCGGATAGCTATATTAGCTTAGCAACACATGGAGTTCCTAACTTTTTCGTGGCTCATGGCCCTAACTCCGGTCTAGGAGTTGGATCGCTCAGCATCGTCCTAGAGCGTACATGCGACTATGTGTGTGGTGTTATTTCTAAGATGCAAAAGGACCGCATTGCAACGATTCAGCCGAAGCATGAGTCTTGCGAAACTTTTGTGGCTTATTGCAAAGAATACTTCAAGAAAACCGTCTTTACACTGCCTTGTCGCTCGTGGTATAAGCGTGGAACTGTCGATGGACCTGTTACGGCTCTCTGGCCCGGCTCTGCTTTGCACTTTGTGAAAGTTCTAGAGAAGCCTCGTTTTGAGGATTATGATTTTACATATGTGAACGGCAATTCTAAAGCTTGGTTGGGAAATGGTTTCACTGTGTGTGAGCGTGATTTGGAGTCTGATAAGTCGCAATATCTCAACCCTGAGAACGTGGATTTTCCTTCTGTTCCTGTTGTATCAGCCTAGTACTAGGATTAGATTATACAATTGGAAGGCTATTTATGCGAAGAACTATTTCGTTTACCAACATCAGAATATAACAACATGATTTGACTGTATACTTGGACGTAGAGTGAGAAAGACGACGACCAGTAAACCACCTATGTTGCCCGCGGGCGGCTAGGTAGTCCAACACCAGCCTCAGTAACGGATCTTCCAGTTTTACGTAAAAATTTTCCACCTCAACCCAACCTTGAGGTATTTACCGCTATTGAATAACGTATGTTTGGTTCACTTGCAGGTTTTGACCCGTCTACCCGGGGTAAAGGCTCCAAGGAGTCACTCAGTACGAACTATGTTTCCCCGGGTTGAGTCTTCTATGTCACGTTGCCATAAGTGGAATTCATACATCTTAGGTAGTTGAACTCAGGAGGCTATCCCAGGAGGTTCACCGGAGGTCCGGAACGTCTGGAGGACCCCGGAAATACCAGTTGAAACCGTGTCGGCTAGCTTCATCCATGGATGTACTGACCTTTCCGGTTTATATAGAAAGATAGACTTCAACTATATAAAGATGCATTGGCTATACGGTTGCAGGTCCTTATCACGTCTTGCTTTCAGTAACCTTGTTGTCTTTATTTCACCATATGCATCCCCATAATGACGCCCTCAGAAACTGTACCTCAAACTCAGACGGCCGTCGTGGTTAAACAGACGGGCCAAGATTGGGTTGTCGAAGTCAATGATTCTTATCCAGTCCCTAGTCTAAAGCCAGGCCAAGTTCTTGTTCGTCTCTCATACACCGGTGTTTTGCCACTCGGATCTCTCAGCAATCAACGGTAGCTGAAATAGACAGGCGACCTGTGACGTGCCGGGCCACGAAGGCATTGGTCGAATCATTGCGTATTCCCCTGGCACCGATCTTTCAACCGTGCCAGCACTGGGAACCAAAGTTGGGGTTCCATTAATCCGCCATGCTTGTAGGAAGTGCGATATTTGCAAACTGCCCGATGGCGAAGTACATTGTCAGAACACCACCTTTCACGGAATGCAATCGAATGGATCTTAAGAACAGTATATCGCGCTTTATACCCCCTATCTTTGTGTGCTTCCCGAAAGCGACTCAGTTACAGATGCTGAGATGGCACCAATTCTTTGCGGCGGGGTGACCGCGTACAAGGCAATTAAAAAATCCGAAGCCAAACCGGGCGACTGGTTGTGATTGCTGGTGCTGGAGGCGGCCTGGGAAATTTTGCGGTACAATATGCCGTTGCAATGGGCATGCAGGTCATTGCCATTGATACAGGGAGGATAAAAAGAAGCGGCTTCTTGAACTTGGTGCACATGCGTTCGTGGGCTTTCGAGAAGACGAAGTGGTTTCGAAGATACTTTCAATTACCAATGTAGACGCGCACGTGGTGATTGTTATCGCACCATCAGAGTCAACCTATAACCAGGCATTGGAGTATACACGCATCCATGGGCGTATTGTCTGTGTTGGACTTCCACATGATAGTGCTCGAATGCAAATTCCTCCAGGGTTGGTCATCCACCAAGATTTGACAATCAAAGGATCGATGGTAGGAACACATAATGATATTGGTGAAGCACTAGGGTATGTAGTTCGTGGACTTGTCAAACCTGATATTGTGGTTCACCCTGTTGAAGATATTACCACTATATTTAAGAGAATGGAGAGCAACGAAGTCATTGGACGCGCTGTTTTAGATTTAACGAGATAAGTGGAATGCTGGTTACAATAATAGCAGAATCACATTTTCATGCACTTCTTTTAGTCGAAAGTATCCAATACTCCATCAAGTTTCAGATTGTAAATATGAAAGATCAAGGAATTATCAATACGAAAGATAGATAAGCCCCTTCTAGGCTAAATATACAAGAGACTACTGAATATATGAACGCCAATTATCTTTCAGCACACCACAGACACATGGATCATTGATTAGGAATTCAATTGAAACTAACTCTACAGAATGAGGGGCTATATTTTACTCCTATTTCCCGCTACAGGTCCCAGTGATCTCTCGAGAGCAGTAGGTTTTTGACGGTGCGGTCTCACTAGAACCGATGGACCTTGGAATTGCGCGTAAGCTTGCGAAGACGCTTTCCATACAAGGAAAAGAAAACAATTCCAAAGACAGCAGGACCGATAATCAGCGCCATGGCAGTCAACAAGGCTGGAGTATAGCCAGCTTCCTCGACCCAACCGGTAACATAATACCCCATGCCGAACTATGATATTACGAGTTAGTCATGAGTTTTACTAAAGTGATGCTTTTCTTACCCCGAAAGTATTTTTGATGACTGTCGCAATGACCATAATTTGACCAGCAACGGGCTTGTAGCTGTCAACCGCGTACTACAAATACAACGAGACATGTTAGCTTGCACGCTCTCCCATACTCTACCACATTATCTGACGCATCGGCATCAAGGGTGTAGGAAGCGATCAATGATGTTCACTTACTGTTATCCCAATCGTAGACAGACTGACATTCATCAACCCGACACCACCAAACCCAACAACAATAACCACTGGCCAGGGCCACTTGCGATCGAAGCCAACACCGACAACTACCATCGCCACAGCAGAAATGATTACAAACGGCACCATCGAAATCAATCGCATCTCAGGCTCTCGAATGCCATGATTTCTCCTAGTGAGATACATGGCAACCCAGTCCGACAAAGGCCCTGCTGTGAACATTCCGAGTGTGCCTCCAGCAACCAGCGCCAAGTTGACCAATCCGACCTGGGCATTGTCAAAATTATAAGGGGGTGCAATCAAGGCCCCTGATTGGATGTAGTTCAACGTTAACAGGCCATTGGCAGAGAAGGCCAACATCCAGGATCCGAAGACAACAATAGGAAATGTCAGCAGCTGAAACGGCGTAATAATGTGACGTGAAATCTTGGAAATGGCATCCTTGTCTCCTGGCTGGATAAGCTGGAACTGGTGTTTGGTCGGTTTTCCGCGTCCGAGGTTTTGGTCAGTGTCGATACTACTCTGCTTGGTTTGTATTCTATCAGGGACTGTGGTTGATTCCTCGATCTGTTGAGTTGCATCCTTCTCGGATGGTGGTAGAATTTCGGAGATTTGCACAGAATCGCTAGACAACGCAGTGCTAGTGGGTGTGTCTCGAACGTATTTGGTCTCTGGGTGCAAGAATATAATGGAGAGACATGAAAGACCTTCTAGACTTGAGATGATCCAGTAGAAATCACGCCACGTAGAGAAATGCTGAGCTGAAGCACCGGCGATCAAAGGACCGAGGAACATGCCGTTGAACAAGCAGAAGAAATAGATACCGATGAAACGGCCGCGCTCGTGAAGGAAGAAGACATCGCTAATTACCATCGGCATGAGACTCTCTCCAATTGACATACCGATGCCGATAAGAATTCGAGCACCCATGAAGGAACCATAGGATTGTGCGGCTCCGTGCCAAATGGATGCACCTAATGTGATTAAGGAGCAGACTATAAGGATAAATCGACGTCCGTATACTTCAGCAATGGGAACAAGAATGAAGTTTGTGTACCCAGTCACAATGACCAGAGAACTTGTCTATGTAGAATAATTTGTTAGTTTCAAAAATGATCAATGGTTTAACTCGAACTGAGCTTACCAGCAAAGCAATAGCTTTAGCGTCCGTGTGGAATTGAGCCTCGAATACAGGAGTCAATGGTGACACTGAGAGGGCTGATATAACACTGGTTAGAATGTAGTAGGCTTGGATAACCACTATAGTCCATTTCCAGCGGGGACTCCAGTTCTACAGCCTTGTTAGTCGATTTCCGGTAGGCAGCGAAAGCACGGATGAACAAAAGACCGACCAAGGGATCATCAGCCTCGTGAGACGGCTGAGGAACCAAGACTATTCCACCTTTTTCATTATGGCTGTGAGCCAGATGGCTGCCCAGATAATCCTCCATGATCTCTGTGCCAGGATAGATCTCGACATGGCGACCTCCGCCAATATCTGCAGTTTCAACGTCGCCGTGCGTCATTGTCAAAGTGAATTGTTGTTCAAGAAGTAGCAATACAATCTAGGGTAATCGCGGTAGCCTACCGTTCCATCTCATAAAGCTATGTTTGGTTTCTTATATGTATTTCTGTCGAGATTCGTAGATTTGAGTGGTCATCCGGAGCTCCCTTCCGGAGCAGCGGAGGCCAGTAAAATCTGGGGAAGTACGGGGCTCCGGTCTACCCCATAGCTATCAAATCCCGAGATAAACCCGGACATCGTCACGGACAGCACAAAAAGGGAAGGAAAAAGGCAAATTCCATATTTACCAAAGCTGCAAGCCGGGGCAAATCCAAAGGCCACCCGATTCAGACATTCAATTTCACTTATTACGCAACCGGAGCAACACTCTCTTGAAAACCCGGCCACAGGAACTAACAATGTCCACCACCTATTTTCAGCGATTATTCTCACTTTCTGGCAGAACAGCCCTAATCACCGGCTCCGGTCGTGGTATAGGGCTTGCTTATGCACGGGCTCTTGCCTCAGCAGGTGCAGATATTGTACTCGTCCTCCATCCGTCGGAAAGTGAAGATGCAGTCGACAAAATCAAATCTCTCGGAGTCAACGCATACCTCTTCAAGGTAGATTTACTTGACCGAGATCAAGTGCGCGACCTATTTCCTCGCATATGGAAGGCCGGAATTACGGTCGATATCCTCATCAACAATGCTGGCATCGCTCACCGAGAACCGATCCTTGACTATCCTGAGGACAAATGGTACGATATTATTCAAATCAATCTTTCAGCGGCGTTTATCCTCGGACAAGCTTTCGCACGAGATGTGATTAGAAGAGGTGCGAAGGGCAAGATTATCAACACATCTTCAGTGGGAGGCTTTCTCGCCAGCAAAAACACGGTCGCCTACACAGCTGCGAAACATGGTATCAATGCTCTGACAAAGTCATTCTCTACAGAATTTGCGGGGAAGGGCATTAATGTCAATGCCATTGCCCCAGGATATACGATTACAGAATTGACAAGAAACAACCTTGAGAAGAATGGGGAGAATTTCTTGAGGCGGATTCCCATTGGCAGATTTGCAGAGACGTCGGATCTAGAGGGTGCAGCTCTATTCCTCGCCTCGCCAGCCTCCGATTATGTTTCGGGCCAGGTTTTGGCTATCGATGGGGGGAGAATCGTTTCGGATTTTGAGTCTGAATTAGTTACTGTTGATATAAAGTAGGTGTGGGACGCCTATGTACTGAGACATGCCGTTTAGAAGGTAAATAATACCAGGGTTAGGGGTTTGGTCTTGTATCGCTCCGAAAAGCCCTAATGTGCTAGATCAAGGTCCTTTTTGTGGTAGTCAACCAGTTGTGGTCGGGCAAGTAGTCACATACAAAGATTCTGCCAGACTATAATCATCATTGAAACCTATGTAACTAAGTCAAAATCATGCTTTACTAAATTTCAAACCACCCCCTTGAGCTCTGAGTTAGGAAAAGAATCAACGGCTTCTTCTTTCCGCAAATCTGGCCTTCTGTTGTGATAGGAATTGAAACTTTGCGCATCTGGGTATTATCGAGAAGTAGGAAGTAGTCGGATGCTGTAATGACTAAAAAAATTGCTACCACGTACAGATAACCATGTGGAGATCAAGGCTTGTTACCAACATTTTGATCCAGATTTCGTACCAGATCCAGGATCCTGAGACTGATGAGCAGCGCGATCCAGACCAAAGTTGCATTTATCGCTCATAACCGGCTAGCATTTAGTATAGGGGCGAGCCCGCCGTAATCATTTTATCTCCATCTTTATAGGCTTATGGATGCGGCGCAGTCAACTTTTTGGGGCCAGTGGATGTTGAATGTGCCGATTTCCGACTAGATGACAAGATTTGAAACAAGGGTAAGTCGTTCGCGGCGCATTTTGCTCAGAAATTTTTCCTAGCTAATCATTTAAAAGGAGTTAGGCTTCCTTCAGAATTCTTCCTACGAATTAAGCTTGCACCACATACTTGAGTTTACTTCGGAAATTCACTATTGAAAGGAGTTACGACCTAAGGAAAAAGGAACATCGTCACTGATGCATGTCGCAGCGATCCAGGAGTATAATTGGTAAAAAAACAACGATGGAAGGGATTACGAATGGGGTTGAAAAGGTCACCATCGCCCCCTCATCACCACCAACCCCCTCGTCATTACGGACCGAGGACATTATCATTGTGGGCAACAGACACTTTCCTTACGGCCATATTGACCCTGCATTATTCACTCAACAATCCTGGGTGCGGCAAGTTGATACAGTGCATCATAGGCGAAGAGGGATCCTTATCACGCATGATACCTATAATGATTTTCGCCTGTCATTTGAGGAGGACCAGTCTGCTCGTTCTTTTTTGGGAGAACTCTTGGTAAGCGTATCCACGTCGGACCATGTCGTGAGGTTATCGGAGCTTCAACTTGAGAAAGTAAACTCTCAGTGGGATGAGAACCCAAGAATCATCAATCCTAAATTTGCGCCTGTTAATCTACCCCTGATAATGAGTACCAAAACGGATTATTCACTTTCCACAAAGTGGGAAATTGTCAAAACACTTTACTATATCGCTTCATCTCAAGATATGTTGGATGAGCTGTTCGAGGAGGCTATATGCAAAACACCACTCAATGGGCTCGAAAAGGTGGACTCCTCGCCTATGGTGAAGGAAATACCCGATATACTGCAACCAAAGATATCTGTTGAAGTTGAGGTTACAAAGGCACTCAGGAGTGCTAGCATTGAGGCACAAACAAGCGAACCGCCAAGTAAGCTCTTCTAGGAACTGGGCAACGACTACAAAGCTTTGAATTCAAAGGCTAGCGGTATTTAATTAGTTTGCACTCTTGTTGAGCGTTTGATCAGTATGACTAAGGTTGGCCGACGAGAACGATCGGACTCATTTCTCAATATCTCGAAAGTTTGCGTCCCGCGATTACTTCTACGAGAATCAATGGAGAACATTTCTGAGGCAATCAGATTTGTTCATATCAAAAACCATGATCCTAAAGAGCCTTCGGAACCTAAAATCGACGGAATGCGAGCACTCCTTTTCCGCCGGCCAGTTGGGACAATAAGCAAATCACGTCTAGATCAAGAACTAGCCAAGTCCATTCAACAATCAAGTGCAGTCGACACACTTTTGGATAGAGGGGATGGTAGTCGTTTGACAAGACTTGATGAAAGGGAAAAGGAGTTGCTTTATTGTGCCAATACGTGCTACCATGATTTTGGTGGGGTTCATACCAAGGAATGCTCTATCCGCGGAATGGTAGACTTTATGGTAACTACCAAGGGAACAAATTATATATGAGAGCGGTATTATAGCAAATAAGAAGGTACTAAACATGTGTGAGTATAACGAACTCAACGCCTTCACATTTCCACATCCTGTATCTAATAATTTTACCTAGCCTAGGAATGGAGAGTACTCCAATGTTGATTATTGATAATTTGGGGGACTCTTCTTCCTGCACTAATCCAATTCTAGTTAGAATCGATATAGGTATGGACAAGCCTTCTATTCGTTAAACCAGTCTACAGTAGTCTAAAAAGCACGTACTATGATTGAGCCAGATCGGGTTGGCCTACAACGAGATATCAAGCTCTAATATAGCAAATAGATGAAGTTTCATTTCTACGTAAAAACCCAACTTATAGCTTATAGAAAATATCCCATTCGCTGACTATTAGCTGCTTGTTTTCCATGTACATAGCTTGACATTCATATGAACGATATCATAGTGGGTCTCTATAATTAGGGTTGCGCGGGAACGGGTAGATCTGTAAAACTTTATCTCCATCCTACATCAAAGATCTATTGAACGGCCATTATATCCATGGATACCTACCTAACATACTAGATGATGAGCAACCCTAGCTTAAAATCGATATTGTTTACACACGCACAGAAATATAATATACGGAGTTTCAACAATCAGGTTTTAGAAACGCAGGTGATTCAGCAAGTGAGCAATCCTCGCGTCCAAAATCCGAAAACGAATATTGAGCGACACCGCTTCTGAATCGGCGATGAGTAAGTACTACTTGCTTCTTTCGGGGTTTCTGAACGCAGAATTATATTCAGACCTCTAGCTATCCTTTTAAATTGTGTCTGTTTTTTACATGTACGTATCCCATTCTTATATCCAAACATGCATGGGTGCCTTGCATTTCCGGAATGTCCAAGCACCTTATTAAGTAAATGTTTCTGTGCATCAATCCGAAAGTCCGATAGCTTAGCAAAATCCACCTGAAGGTTGAGTTTAGAATGGTTCTACAACATGACGCTAGGAAGTATCTTTGATTGGGTGACATCTCACTGATCTCAACCTCAAACAATACTCTTTTGCGGGGAATAGTGGCTACTATCGCAGGCTGAGGGATTATGCTGTGTTCAACCATGTTACCCAGTACTCGCGGCTTTAGCACTAGTTCGTCTACCAGTAATAAGTCGACATGACCTGTTAAAAAGAATATTTTTAATTATTTAGCCTGCTCAGTAAGTCCGTCCGCCTAAGTAACGTGCAAGGTGTATACTTTTCAGCCAGCCATGGTGAGCAAATTTATGCGCATTCGAATCTCACTCAATAGAATACAGTCAAGGACAAAGCAAAGATTCACCGATAGGTTATCATTTGCCAGTGCTATATCTGAATTCGGTTTGGTCAGACGAAATGATAATGTTCCCATGCAAAACCATCACTTCTTCAAAAGCAAAACCGCAAATCTTTCAGTGACAATATGAGAGGCTCAATGTAATCAATACTCACCGAGATTTCTGTGTGCATACACACAAGACACTGGTAAAGACTCAAATATTGGCCTGCTGCATACGATGAACAAATAAGAGTCAGCACTGTCAATGTGTATCGGTATATTTGGGATTCATACTGGATTCGAATGTAGATCATATTTTGAACATGCAGAAAGATTAGCAGAATAACTCGGGTGATGCTACTGAGCATATGGTTCAGTTTCAGCTCTTCGATACTTGCTGCTATACTACCTGTTGGCTATATAAGGGCATGTAATGCCCGCTGCCTTTTTGAAGTTTCTTTCTCTATCTATATCAGCGATCACAGAGATAGATCATTTTGAGCATTTGAAAAATCTAGCCATTATCTCAATCAGCTCTAACGAATCACATCGTTCTCTTGTCAACCATGATCTTTGCAGTTGCCATTCATCTCATGCTCTTTGTGGGAGGTGCTTTCTCACAGAGCCCTGCTACTTCTACCACACCAACTACTACGGCAAGTATATCAAATATAGCATAATTCGCTTGCAATTCGAAAGTAATAATATACGCCTGCTAACAATAAATGTTCCCATAAATAGTAAGATTCATGTTATGATTGCAGATCACCATGTCCATCCCAAACTCCCAACAGTAGCTATGTAGTTACTTCAGCTATTTGCGGTGATCAACGACTAGGTCCAACTGCCCTACCAAGTCATTCACTCATCAACTCCATGTTGACAAACTATCATAATCTTGGAAGGGAGTGCCCACAACCTTATTTCGACACCTGGTTTAATTACACGGAGGCAATTATATATCCTCCTCAGCAGTGTTTCAAACTGGATAGCAGCGCCCGTTCAAATATTCTCAAACATAACCATCCCAAAAGGCACCTACATTGATCGCTTTGGACGCACTGACAGTCAATATGTCTCTCCTGCTGGAGTTCCGTACGAACAACGTTCTATTCCACCATCCAATCTCATTAGACGTCACGGAAATGGCACAATCTATGTCAAATACGTGACACTTAGGGACATCGAAGTTGAAAATGGCACTATCGCTCCTTGGTTTGGTCAGCCAGGGGGTGGAATTCAGTATATACTGCCCTACAGTACTGAAACGCTTGCTAATCCACCCTATAACTGGCTTGAACAAGTAGCCTTGGTGTAATGGCTTTCATCGCAGACACGACATCGTCTTGCTCTTGCCACACTATAAGTGCCATGTGTTCGAAGAGTTTTTGTGAGACGAATAAAAGATGTATTATTGACGGGACCTTTTCCGGTAATATCTTCGGTGAGGTCTTGGGCAAAATGGGATATATCGGAGAGTGAGTGGACGAAAAGGAAAAACAGCAAACAAACTGATGTTTAATTTCACTTACAATTCGTTTTTCTTTTTTTTTTTTCTTTTGTCTTTTCTCGCTTAATTTTGGGGTCGAAGTTTCACTCACCATTTTGCTGAAAGTGTCATGATGTTCATACCGTAGAACTTGTCACAGCATATGACATTGAATAACACCCAGAGTAAAAAGGTATTCGCAATTCAAGTCACCAATATCCGCTGAACCTTTCAGATTAATCGGCAAAAATAGTCATAGGATGAACTTTCAAATGTGCAGCCATCTGCTGTAGAACCTGGCTATAACGATCAGAAGGCCTCTCCTTATCTCTAATGGTAAGATTTAATATTCTGACGGATTATAACAAAAAGTATTCCCAGTCATAAATACCCAAGCAAACTATTATATCAGAGTGCTCCCATTCCTATATAAAGAGAAATCTCCAGGTAGAAAATCTACAGCTAGTTAGGGAGGCTGTCGGTTCTACTGTTTCTCCATCTTTAATATCAATCATCTTGAATCGTGTCAATAAACTAACATGGAGCGCTACTGATCATAACGAGATAGGTAGAATAGTATAACAGAACGCTCTTCGCTCCTTTATTAGAATTGAAATATTCAAGCACCAAACTTAGAAATGGGGAGAGTTCTGTTATATAGCTAAGTTGTAGTGTAAATCGATTAATGTAAGTGGCTGATTAAGGGGTATCTTCAATATTATAGATTAGGTGAATTCACAATAGCTTTCCGGTTCGCTGAAAAGATATTCATCTGCGAGCAATGTTTTCTTAACTGGCCAGATTAATCCATAGTCAGAGCTGGGCTGTACCTGGATCGTCCATTTATTCTGTTATTATACTCGGGATAATCAAGGGGAAGCAAAATATCAGGGTTCGGGCTAGGTAGCACATATCGCTGATAAGCCCTAACAACTACAATAGTCACTAGTAGCTAGCATCACTAATATACAAGCACTTGGAATTACTACATTTCCCCGATAGGTCTCCCAGATCTGACGTCCCACCCATCGTGACTCCCCAGCATTCAATTAACTATGCGCCCTGGCCATGCGTCAAAACGCACAAAGCACTTGAGGAAGCTGCCAACACCAACAACAAGCGCACTTTCCTCAACTGTTCAAGGAAGGCAGTTTCCTTGTGAGCATGGGAGGAAACGAGCTCAAAACATTCCCCGTGTTTCTCTCCCTCTCCTCTTCTTCTTCTTTCTTCTCTCAGCATCGGATACTTCGTTAAATAGAATACTCCATAGCTTTTTTTTTTCTTTATAAATTTTTGTATTTGGCTCATTCTTCGGTTGTTTTTTCTTTATTTCAACATGGCGTGGTACAAGGATATCCTCTCCGCCGTGACCGGATGGCAGCCCTGGGTCGCCGTGGTCGCGGGGGTGATTGTATACACCTGGTCTGTGGTGTTGACGTAAGTAAATTCTGCCTCAAACGACCGATACAACATGTAGCGGGATTTGATACTGACTCTGCGTTGATAGCCGAGTGCTCATAGGACTCGCCTTCGTCGTTGTTCCCCCCTGCCCTCCCCTGCTTCTTGACTCGCCGCCTCCCCTGCTTCTTGACTCGCCGTACCCATCTCGACGTCTTGGGGGGCATCGGGGACATGGTCCGGGGGGAGTTGGAGAGCCTTGCGGTACCAAGGTCTTAAGACTTGCTTGTGCGACGTTGCTGCTGCATGTGGCCCAGAGCCAGAATACTGACTCAGTGCCGCAATATGACTTTGTTATTGTTGGCGGGGGCACTGCTGGACTTGCTGTCGCCAACAGACTCTCAGAAATGCCAGATATCACCGTGGCCGTAATCGAGACGGGAGACTCCGTTTTCAACAATCACAACGTTACGCAGATCACAGGTTATGGCCTGAGCTTCGGAACGGCAATCGACTGGGCCTACGAAACCGAGAACCATTGATGGCCGGCGGAGGTGAGCACACTTGATACCTGATGCTTGATCCAAGACTGACAGCTGGTAGATGATATCCTTCCACAATTAGATTGTATTTCTTAAGGTCCGGTGGAGGGCGGCCGGGTGGACCGGTTGCATTTTATATTGAAAAAAAAAAAAAAAAAGAGAAGGAAAAACAAAACACCCTGCCTGTCTTCATACGATCGTGCCTTCTGTGGTATTCCGGAAACGAACCTCTCACAAATCCCGAGGTCCTGTTAGTGACCGTCGCCTTCATTCTCGAGGTCTTTTCGTATGGCCGACACTGTCTGACAACTCGATAAGGAGCGATCAAGGCACAGTCCACTGCGCAGAAGACAAGCTCAAGAAGTATGGTATACTTTTTTTGACCTAACTAGCACATTGCAATAGGTATGCTGACCCATCTCATCAGCCAGCAGATCTCCTCGCGCTCGTTGTAGCTCCCTCGTTGCCAAACCGCTCGAGTGTTTCCGGTTCAATAATCTATACATCGGATTGCAGTCTATGCGTTCGTCCAAATCTTCCATGTGCACCAAGGGGCCACCGCAATTGCTTCTCCGCGTGCGCGCTAAACAGTCAGACCGCACCCAATCGAGCCGTCGAGCATGCGATACGTTCGTCTACATTCCTAGCATTGTTCATTAGCATGTTTACGCATGGGTTACACTTTTGGCTCAACATTCACTGTTCGCAGTAGTGAGGACTTTTGGAAACCTCATGCAACATCTTGCAGCAAAGGTCCCCGCCAAACCTCGTATGGAGATACCGTCATGCACAGGAATACATCTTTGTTGGCCTACCTTTAAAGTCGTTACCGGCGCAGCCTTTTAAAACAATCGGATTGGGAGGCTGGGCAGTATATGCCGCTCAGGATACAGTTTTATGCGCGGCTCCTGTCGAATGTGCATCATGCACGGGACATTAATGTCGAGTCCGGTTACCGGTACATAGATCTTCACCACGGATTGAATCATCATCATGGTCGCCAACTCTTGAACGCGGTGAATGAAGGCTCTATTAACCGACAAGTTATTTCGCAAAATGATTGGAGACTACCACCGACCTGAAAAAGAGATTGAACTCTCCATGTGCCATTTGGAGGTTTGCGATGGTCTTCTGTGATAATGGTAAACTCAATCTCTCGTGACTGACACCATATCAAGCCACATCAACGAAGCCGACTTGACTATAACACCGTACGAGTTCGTCCGCACTGCTCTCAATCACCGCGAGGATCCGAAGCAATTGATTGTTCACGGAACTGGCCAACAGTGCTTACGCGTACGCACACCTTCCGATGCTATCTGGAATACATACACTTTTCACTGATTGACATCCTGTGATATTACATAGGAAGTCAATACTTGGGCAAATCATATTGTTAGGCACAGCCAGCAGCGTCATTACCGCACAGAGACAAAACTTATCAAACACCTCTTGACCAAGGACTACACAACTGCAAATATGTTGTTGACATCGGGGCTACTGTGCATGAGTCTATCATTTCCACCTCAATCGGGCAGAGAACTGATCTGAGACAACGAACTATGAGCGATATTTTATGGGCGAGGTTTTATGAGGGACGTTGTTTGAGCGATCTTATATGAGCCATGTTGTATGAGCCATGTTATCAACTGCGGGTATGAGCGATACCTAGGTATTATATAAGAGACGTTGTATACATGGTCAATTCATATTGGTATAGAGTGGGAGAACATTTGCCTTAGTTTACTACTTGTATTTTCGCATATACTGGAAGAATTTCCGTGTGGCCGATGTAACTACTGATTCCAAAATCTGATATACAGATGGCGCATATCTGAATCGAAATCCAGGTAAGAAGTCAGGCGCACGACGGCGACAGTGACTGTCACTGTGGCTTGCCAGGTGATTTGTACTCATCACGGACGAGAGCGATAGTCTTTCCTCCCGAGATGTTGGAAGATGTTGCAAGCTGCGCTTTTAAGTCAATTTACCAGGCCTTAAAAGTAACCGGTCTTTTTAGCCTAGTGGAGATTGCAACAGAAGACTTCCACAAGGATTCAGTAGCCCACCGGGGTGGAACTTTGTATACAAATTTATATGGGGGATTTGTATTTGAGGAGATATGTAAGAAGACGTGTGAAATCCCAGATTTCAGTGTTATATGAAGAGAAAGCAGAAACGCTTCCATGTAATTAATGTACACGAGTTTTATTATATTATGGCCAGGCACTAAGCCTTAATAGTACATGTAACACTGAAAACTCATCAAGTCATGATTACGCGTTGATGATAGCATCAACCCCTGGTTTGGAGCTTGTCGTCTGCCTAAAAAGTAGCTTCCATATAATTTGGGTAAAGATTAAAGTCTCCTGAAGGATTCATGCAAGAATTTCTTCCATTCTACTTGAGAAATCTTCCACGATTATCAGATCAAATATATCAACATTCAAAATGATTGAGCAATGCTTCGATTTCTGCCGCCTCTATCCGCTAGCAAGGTTTACACGAAGTTGGAATAAGTTTTTCTACATTGCCGAGAATTCAGTACGAGCTAGGCAATGGTCAAAAGATTATACAGCTGAATTGCAAAAGGGCATTGTCTTGCTGCAGCGGCAAAAGTGCCTCGAAAGTCGACGGAAGGAGATAATGAAAATTATACAACGAGGACAATCGGACTTGAAGGTTACAGATTCAATCTGTAAAGAACTTGAAGAAACTGAGGCAAAGATTCTACAAGTGCAAGAAATGTACCTTGCTCATGAGGAAAGAATGCGTGTGCTGTGGCCCAAATTTAAGAGCAACACTTTCTCCCGCGAGGTCTTAGTGGCTCAGAAACCGCAATACCGACTGATTTCGGGAAGGCAAGCTCATGCTTGGGTAAAGACACGCAATCAATGTTCTGAGAGTGGTGGATGTTGTGGTAGAGAATGCGGATGTTGCGAGAAGCCGTTGAAAGTGGTCATCAAATACAGGTCTTCTCTTTTCCCAAGGTTGAAGAAGAAAACTGGAATCTATGGACATTGCACGGCAGAATGTGGCTGCTGTATTCGATACAAGGGTTGTTATAAGCCTGATCCGTGGTTTGAGAAGGAAAGCAAGCCAAAATCGAAGGCTTGATTGTGTTGTGTTACTATAAACAGTTGCTTTTAACATGGAAAAATGGAGGTCTCACTGTTGCTGTTAGAAACTTCAAGGCTATGAAGTACTGTGTCGTTGACCCATTGAAGGACTTCAGGGTCATCAATGATACATTGTATTCAGTACATGAATAATTCTTCAAATTTTATTTTCATTTATTGTTTACAATTAATAATATATAATAGAAATACCTATCCACTGTGATCTATGTTCCCAGCCCTCAAGCAACACCCATTTAGTCTTACAAAACAACCCTCAAGAGCATGAAGTCCAACAGCACGGTATAGTGCAACGAAAAGTAGGTGAAAGCCTTCTCCATTTGCGCCTAGAGAAGATGAACATGTCCAGGTATGGGCAGCTCGAAATAATCTCCCCACACAGACAGGGCCATGACCTCTCTGCCGTGAACTTTTCCCACCCATTCGGGCCCAGATTCTCGGCCGTTTTTGCAGGTCTCTCCGCATGAGTCGTTGTTTCCGGTGGGTATTGATTCATGGCAACAAAAAAAAAAAAAAAACGCACGGAAATGGTCGCGGCTGGACCCGAGCATACTCCATAGGCCGTCTCTGTTGACAGCTTCTTGAAAGACATCGTAGCTCAATTCGTCCTCGGCGAGAAGTGTGCGCTGGTCCGTCATGCGTGACCGCGGGCAGTACATGTCAATCAATAAAAGACCTTCGACCATTGTCCCAGCCACGGCAAGCCGGCGCGAGACCTCAAAGATAACGAGACAGTCAGCAGAGTAGCCAGCCTGTAGTGTGCGCCTTAATCAAGGCATTTACAATCAGCCTGGCCACATCTTCGATGCCCAGTGACCGATGGTGACGTTGGCTCTCAAGACCGCTCAGAAGAGTAAGTTAGTCGCAGGTTTAGATTGACCAAAATGTACTTTATTTTAGGAGATAGACCAGACAGTTTGTGTAGGGTGGTGACAGTAAGATTGTTCAATTAAGAGACAGGATGTGAGATAACCACGATAACCCTACTAACCCTACTAACCCTAATCTAAATGGATAAGGAACCGCGCTAAACCCAATTTGTAAGCTTTAACGGGAAGCTTAAAAAATTCAAAATTTCTCTGCGCCAAAACATTTTCATCCAAAATCAATCATATTCAACCACTTTCCAACACAGATACAGGAGATCAATTCAATCTCTCAGTGTCTTGTAGAATTTGAATATGTCGACAGAACCCCACTCCAAAAAACGTCGTCGCGAACCCTTCAACGTCGACGTCAAACAAGTCGAGATCTACGAAGACCTCGCCAATGAAAAAGATGAAGTCCGACTGAAAGCTGCGCATGAGCTAGTCTCGCGCTTCACGCCAGAGAGCAAGCCTACCGAAGACCAGGTGCGAAAGGCGCTTCAGAGGCTGTTTCGTGGTCTTTGCAGTGGTCGGAAAGCGGCGCGAATTGGGTTTTCGATTGCTTTGACGGAGGTGCTTGCGCAGGTGTTTGCGTCGAAGCAGTCGTCTGCTGCTGAGTCGGTGGAAGTGAATGTTTCTGAGGCCGTTAAGATTTTTGCGTCTGTGACGGATCCTTCGGGCAGTGAGCCTGGTCAAGTATGTCTTTTTTTTATTCCCCCGATAGGTTGATATCTACTGATTATTTTCAACAGGAACGAAAAGATTACTATCTTGGCAGACTCTTCGGAGCCGAAGCCATCATCAAATCTCACATTCTATTCCAACCCGGCGTTCCACTCGAAGAATGGAACACCGTCGTAGGCATAATCATTGACATCGGCAATGCCAAACCATGGCTACGCGAAGAATCCGGCTGGGTTCTCTATCGCGCACTCCACGAACTAGCATCCCAAAAGGCTGACGTCAAATACTGCGAAAATATGATTGATATCATCAGCTCAAACGGGTTTGTGAAGTCGCCAGAGGGAGTCGCAATGTGGCTTTTGGTTCAGGACTCGTTTCCCAGTGCGAAGCTGCCGCAGGATGTTTGGAAGTATAATAATGATCCGCTTGATCGCCATGATAGGCGCACACTTGCGAAGATTATGAAGCAGGTGTCTGAGGCGGAGGATCAGTCTGCTGCGTTGGGTGTTTGGAATTCGAGATTGAATTTTGCATGGGATGCTGTTTTGAGTAGACTTGCGGACTCTAAGCCTGAGGGCAAGAAGGAGAAGAAGGACAAGAGGGGTAAAGAGTCATCTCGTATTACGTTCGAGGAGTTCTGGACAGAAGTCGTTGACGGTATGTCTCTACATGAACATCAGCTTGGTACCTACTAACGTTCTCTTACAGACGGCCTTTTTGCCGCGGCTTCGTCCGATGAACGCAAATACTGGGGCTTTTTACTCTTCATGAAAATCATCGATGAAGACACCCTCCACCGTGCAGAGGCCATCTTCACCAAGAACGTCGTCAGATGTCTCATGAACCAACTCGCCGTTGAAGACAGATACCTTCATCGCATGGCTGTTAAAGCAGCAAAGACAATCCAGAAGCGCGTATCAAAAGAACCGTCTTTTGCTGCACTCGCAGTGAAAGGTCTTCTTTCTGGATCGTTGCAATTCGATCAAATTACGAAAACAAAGACTGTCGAGAAGATTGTGCTTGAAGCCGATGCGGAATCACTGCAGAAGATTATTAAACAGTTGGAACGCTTAATTGCCACTCCGGGCGTGGAGGAGGCTAAAGCGGCTACTTCAAGCCGCCAATATCTGGCAGAATTGTTCGTATCGGTTGTCCGAACTCGAAGCTCAGCTGGTGAAGAGTATATACCTGTTTTGCAGTACATTCTGTCGATTCTTGTCCGCTACGCCTATTTTGGGGGTGAACAAGGAGGTGCCAACCCAGCTATCTCTTCAGCTACTCAAGAACTATTCCGCAACAGAATCAACAGCTGCCTGAACAGTCTGATTAGCAACATCGAAGACCCAGCCGAAGTTGCATATGCTGTTGTTCGTCAAATTCGCGACCTCCAAAAGTCGGAAGAATACGGCAAGTTCATCATTGAGATTGATGGGGCCATTGCCGAGTCTGTTGATGCGGCTTTCAAGTCGCTAAAGAAGCTTTCCAGCAAGGTAAGTCACACCCTTTTCTTATCTTCTTTACAACCCGATGCTAACAATCTTACAGGTAAAGCAAGATGATAAAACCAAAGACGCCAGCATCCAAGCTTTCCGTCTCGTCTACTCCCTGACCATCCTCCAAGTCTACAACGGCGACGCAGACGCCGTCTCCATGCTCGACGAACTCGCCTTCTGCTACTCCAAGTTCTGGGGCGACAAGAAATCCAAAAAGGAGGACAGATCGGATGCTTCTAATGCCTTGGTAGAAATCCTGTTGAGCTTCGCATCCAAGCCCTCGAAGTTGTTCCGTCGGATGAGTGAGCAGGTCTTTGGCGTTTTTGCGGATCAGATTACTGCCGATGGCCTGCAATCGCTCATTTCGGTGATTGAAGTCAAAGAGAATCTGGCTGGTCAGCAAGAGATGTTTGATCAGCAAGATGATGATGAAGATGAAGACGAGGAGATGGAAGACGCAGATAGCCTCGACTCTGACGTGGAAGTCGTTGACGTCGATGACGCCGACGAAGACAACAGTGACGCTGACTCTGACTCCGACGAGGAAGACGAAGATGACGAGGAGGAGGAAGAAGACGAAGAAGACGAAGAAGAACTCGCCGCCTTCGACGCCAAACTCGCCGAAGCCCTCGGCACCTCTCACCCCAACGACGACGACGACTCCTCTTCAGACGCAGACATGAACGACGACGAAATGGAAGCCGTGGACGAAATGCTCGTCAAAGTCTTCAAAGCGCGCCAACAAGCAACCACCAAAAAGAAGGACAAACAAGACGCAAAGGAGACAATGACCAACTTCAAAAATAGGGTTTTGGATTTGCTCGAGATTTATGTCAAGAAGTGTCATACGAGTGTGCTTGCGCTAGATTTGATTTTGCCGTTGTTGAGGTTGACGCGGAAATCGAGTGTGAAGCAGATTTCGCAGAGGGCGAGTGAGGTGTTGCGTGAATATACTCGTCTTTGTAAGGGGAATGCAATCCCTTCGTTGTCTACTGACAATGCCGATGAAGAGGTAGAAGACACCATCGAACCAGTCTGGGACCTCCTCCGCGCCATCCACAAAGAAGCAATGATCTCCGGACCAGCGGCACACTCATCCTCAGCCAGTCAGACAAGTATTTTCCTCGTCAAGGTTCTCGTGGCACAGGACAAGCAGAACATTTCCCGGATTGTGGATATCTATGCCGAGACGCGAAAGGCGCAGATGTTGAGTAATAAGTGTCATGTGCAGCCGGGATTCTTTACGGATTGGAATAATTGGTGTGTGAATGCGGGGAAGAGTATGAAGAATTAGTTGTTCGTTTTCGTTTGTCGAGTAGATAGGCGTTTTTAGATGTCAATATATATCAATACATCAGGTTCTAATTTAAAGGACTAAGAGCCGCCGTATGATAAGAAACCTTCCGTGCTTCGACAAACTCAACGAAAAGATTAATGAAGAATCTTATGCTTATCCGTCTCCATCAACACCTCCAACTGCATCCCAACCTCAATCTCCCCTTCACTCCGCGGAACACTATGCATCCCAAAACACGGCTTATATTTGGAGCCCTCGTCAACTCTACGATAAGACATGAGCGTATTCCACGGCTCGTGCTTATGTTTTTCCGCTGTCGTAGGTTCGACGTTGGGAACTTGGCAGCGTGCGCAGCGAGCTACGACATCAATAACAATCGGTTTCGCATCTTTCTTAACAGCAGCAGCCTCGTTCAGCGCAGAAGGCGGACAAGTAATCTGCACAGTAAGCCACTCATCCTCCGACCAAGCCCTATTCCCCTTGACAATAATATTCGGCCTAAACCTTTCAATCGTAATCGCCTTCTCCCCCTTTTGCGTCAGTCTCTCATTGAGTTCCGTAATCGACGCATCCGAAGCAATCAACAACGGCATTTGATCCGCGAAATACGTAGACTGCAACCGACCCAAAAGCTCCGGTTTCGCATTTGTGGCGAGGATGCGATCGGTGGGACCTTTGTAGATGAGCGCCACTTCCTGGCCTAAAAATCGGGAGAAGGGACCGTTGATCTCAGGGCCGTACATGTAGCCGTCTGTGTTGTCGGACCAGATTTTGACGGGGATCAGGGTGAGGTTTTGTGTTAGCCATTCGGCGGTTGGGTAGGCGTCGATGATGACTTGTTCGTCGCCCACGCTGAGAATGAGGTTTTTCCCATCTTCGCTGATGGCGGTATTGATGAGAGTCATGCGTGGGTTTTGCCGGATTGTTAGGAAGTCGTGTGTTTCAGTGTCGATGAACATCCATTGTCGATCTAGATCAAGGCCATGCATTTGCATATTTGTCTTGCGGAGGGTGATACCCCGGCATGATTTGACGGGGTATACGCGTAGTTCAATGATTTCGTAGACTTTTCGTTTACTTAAAAAGTCACCCTTGATGAGTCGTTTGATTGTGGATGACTGGAGTTCGCGCAACTGTGTCGGCGCAAAGGTTGCCAGGATCCATGATATGATGACCACGGCGGTGGCGCAGAGGATTGAGAATGGGAGACTAAAACCCCGGATGGATATATTTTCGAGATTCATGTTGAATCTTCTATGCTGAGTTGATATTGATTGATCAGCCTTGGAAAATGGCTGCTCTATATATATTCCAGGTTGTTGATGTTTTCCGATGTCAACCGCAGAGCTGAGTGCTGACCAATGATATAGGTATACCTATTCAGTCGGCAATAGCTTGTTCCACAGACTCGACAGAGGATTTATCAGCAATGACTCATTGTTCACGAGCTGAAACCAGTACAGCGCAAGAAACTGTATTCCGAGATACGTACGGAGATAGAAGAAAGAAATTAGAAAATCAGTCTGAAGGAAGATGATTCACAAGAGTTGGACCCACAGATATCTCCCTCGGAGGCTCTACGCCGCGGAGTCCATTGACCCAATCACAGGCCGTACTTGGTGGAATGTATATGTACCAGCGGGAAATTTCTTGAGAGGAATGTTTCCCTGGGTTGTGGAGGGATGTATCAGTTTATTTATCTCTTGAGTGATGAGTATGTTGTAGTTATTTTATGTACCTAGGTAGACTCGACTTTGTTGATGAGTCAACTGGTCGAATGTAACATGAAGTATCATGATTCCTAGCATACAAAGACATAATGAACATCCATGTATATAGTTACAACATTGATCGTTCAAATGTTGGATAACTCGATAGAGAGTGGAAGCAAGTAAGAAATGTATATGCAAAATATTCATTTCAAATCACATATCGTATGTATGCATAACACATCGCCACTGCTAAATGCCCTCAGATAGCAAACAAATAAGATAAAGCACGCTTCCCTACATGATACATGCACTCATGTTAAGATCACTCCTCATCCACCCAACATTTAATCATAGATTTAATCAAAGCAACAGCAACCTTGGTCCCCAACTCTATACTCGCCGGATCCGCGGTGACGGGGACGTGATAAAACACTATCGACCGATCACGACCTTCCTCAAGAGCCTGCGCAAGACTCGTGTAGAATATAAAGTCGCACGCATAATGACCGGCATCATTCGAAGTTCGCAGATCCGTTTCGGCCGGCGCGAGAGATTTCCAAATTCGCAAAAAGTGTTCGTTGGCTGGGTACGGGACCATTTTCAGTCCTGATGTTTGAACATTATCATCGTGACTAGGGACAAAATCCTCTGCAGGACCAGGCATTAAGATCGGAGGAAACCCCTTTCCTCTCCATATCTTCTCGCCGTCTTGATACCCGGATCGCCCATCTATATCCGGTATCCGATAATTATCGCGATGCGCCTGCGTCTCTACGGAATAATAAGGCCGTGTAGATGCAATGCCTATATGCACGATTAGGTCGGGCCGGGTGCCGTTGTTTTCGCGAGAGTAGTCATCTAGGATAACGGGTAGTTGTGCGCGGATGGTAGCGTATGAGACTTTGATGGGTTCGGGGTGGACGTGTATGCGTACTTGTCGCGGAGATGGGATTGCGGTTCCGCTGACTGTTTCGTTTTCTTTAGGGGGTAAGGTGAATGACGATGGGAGGGATTGTGCTATCAGAAAGGATGCGTTGACGTCGAAGCTTCTGAATGGCTGTACGTTTATACGATTAGTGGACTTCGTCAAATAAGGATTCGAAGGCAAACAAGAGACAATAAAAAAAAAAAAAAATGCAAGCACATAGTCAAGGCAAGAAGGTTGTATACGTACTCCGAAACCCGTCACGAGGACGTTTATCTCTTGCGATGTTGGAGGTGATGTTGGGTCGATTGCGGGGTCCACCACGATTCCGACGTCTCCCATGGTGTTGACTCGATTAAGATGTTGTGCAAATATAGCAAAAAGAGGCTGAAATAATGCAATTGGTATGCTGCTTGCTTTTTCTATATTCAAGGCCGATGCGGTGCTAGAATGAATCAGAGATGGGGAAAGAATCAAAGAGTGACTGATAGTCTGATAGACTGATAGTGGACTGATAATGCTCCGAAACCAGTCAGATTCAATGCATTTGATTGGTCATTAGCTGTGAGTCCTGGAAATCTATAGGCTGATTGGTCAGTTCCCTCAGATCACCCATTTGGGCAATCGCGGAGCACGTGACCCTCCACCATCTTCAAATGGCTCGATTCCTGACCGAATACTTGTTTATAATCGAGACAGGAAACATCCTTACTTGGCAGCGTATGCACATACCTGCATTAGCACTGTCACTGTCTAAAATCCTGTCTGATAGTCTGCACAACTCCAGAATCCCGACCCAAACCGAACTTCCCAAAAAAATCCCCAATTAACTAACTAGCACAACTCATTTCCACAAATCAGAAAAATAGGAACACGCCCATAAATTCTATTGGTCCAACACGAGGAAATGTTAAAAATGGGCTAGTACTGCAGCATGCAGTCTATCAAGACTCCATCCAACAGACCCCAATATTCTTGCTTGCCTTGTGTGTTGATTTTCGTGTAGTTTGGCCAATGCGGAGCGGAGGCTTTGGGTTTTTACCAACTGGCATACGGGAGGTACAACAAAATACGGGCGGAATGGGGTACCGTACGTGTTACTGTTACTGGGGTGGATATGAGCGACAACAGGGCAATGTGTTTTTAAGCTGATGGAGGATTCTTTGCATACGGTGGCAATCATGTGTTGTCTATTGCGTCATGTAAACAAGTCAAGTAATCATGCTGCGTTGCTAACTGATTGTTGAAGTCATCTCAAGATCATCTAGGGTTAGATAGTAGTCATCGGCTCAGTTCCGCATGACCCAGTCTGCATTCCTATCAACAAACTCAAACTCCACAATCCCCAAATTTAGGTTCCCATCACCACCTTTTCGAAGCCATCGAATCAGTCAAGATACGCTAAACATCGCCTCTTTCCTTCAATTCCTGCGTAGCCCCAACCGGGAAACTTTGATGCCCGGTGCGGCAGGGTGGAGTCCACTCAAAATCAGCTGGTGCTATCATACTGCAGGGACTGCAGATAGTAGTACTTCGTAGTTCACGAATCACAGCGTTTCACTGTCTGGGTATTGATGGCGCCTGTTTTGTAACTACGTACGTACTTACTCTTCTTAGGTAAGGGCTGGAATATACGCCCGAGATATCAAACTGCATGTACATGTAGTGTGTACAGCATGCGGTCCACCGTGAAATATGTGGGGGTTTCAGTACTCGAACTTGGTCTTTGACTCTTTGTGATTCTTTGATGAGTCGAGGCGAGATGATTCGAAAGTTGAATTGATATATCAGATCACGCCGTTGCTGCTCTGGATGGCAGTTCTACGATCTCCGCACGGCAACAGAGTTCAAACGGAGTAGAGAGAGCACAGACACGGCAAGATAACAAACCTAGTCCGCTTCCTAGATCCGAACTGATAGTCTGATAGGGATTCAAAACTCCGGAGTACATATCGCTGATCAACTTCGTCCCAATTATCCCAATGGACCGATCCACAACATAGAACCCAATCCCTGATAGGCCGAAAACAGGACCAGTCACCAGTGGACAGTCCGAAATCCCAACTGTTTCAACTCTCACGCAAGGTATTAACATATGTACGTATTTCGCTTCACTTTGAACCCGAGCTGGAACTTTACTTGGGAGTCTATGCATTAGCACGGCGTAACTGTGGAGTGGACACACTGAGCTGCGCAGTGCGTACAACGTAGTTAGGGCTATGTAGGTCAAAATAAAATACGTAGACGCGGTTATCGATACGGAAATATTACATTGACGCGCGCGGACGCGTTTGCGGGGTCATGAGCGCGTATCCCTGCAAAAAACACGCGCTCTTTCCCTTTTCGGCTTTTTCCAGCGTTTGCAATTTTCGCTCTTTCTTGACGCTCTTCCTATCAAATTTTTTTCTCACGGCCCGTGCCGAAGACGTTATCTTAATAGAATTGCTATTATACTCTGTATGCTCAGATAACGAGAATAGATTGTCAATCATGTCAGGTCTTTGTTTATCGCGAGATGTGAGTTGTCTCATTGGGGTGGACCGCCTCAACCGCGTGTCAACGGCGCATTAAATATAGCTAAGCAGTTAGCCCATTGCCGAACATTGAAGATACTCAGAACAAGGCAATTCAACAACCGCATTTATGCTCATGGATCTTTGCGGTCACATCGCTGGTACCCAGATCAGTTGGTCGTCGGTACCTTGGTAGAACTCAACTCCATCCATACCGCATCCAGCATCCAAGACGCAGAATCGCGGTGCGTCGATTACCTGAACCGTTGCATAGAGACTCCACTTTTCGCGCTTGTGACTTAACATCACCTGGTATAATTCCAGGCTGTCTGACTTTTCGCGCGGGACACTGGTACGTAACTTGGTATGGATTGATACAAGTGATCCATCCAAGGGTACATGATTCGTTGGGCTTGTAATTTAACAGCCATGACTCCATATTTCAAAGCCCAAGCGGATCGCTCAAAATTCAGGGCTTCCCAGCCCCCTCAATTTTCGTGATTGTCGCAAACGCCATAAGCACATACATACATGGTGCTCTCTGCAGCTCTCGCCTGTTGGGAATGCCGATGGACGTGATTCGATGGTATATGCGGAATTTTAAGCACGGAGTACAGTGTGCAGCACGATTAGACAAGCCCTAAACCCCGAGTGTCCTTACATTGTAACTACGTACGTACGTACTCGCAGAGAAGACGGTGTAGATTGTAGAGTGCTATCGAGGGTGAGACTTTGGAGATCAAACTTTGCTATCACTGCGCTAGTTCGTTTTGTCACCAGCGTTCGCAGGCTTAGGTCTTAGGGCCTTAGGCATGACCGTTGTTCTGACACCAGGCACTCCCGTCTGCGAATTACTGCTGCTGTCGGAACAAGCGATCCTCATTCGACGTGCAATATGTCCTGTGCCACTGCACGTCGTACGTACAGTACACTGCACATTAATAGTACCGCTTGGGCGCTACTGGCGGAATGCCAGATGATCATTGATCTCGATGTCGTTTCTGGTCTTCACTTTACTAGCGTCGTACCTTGTCGTCTTGTTTTATCTTTTCTTTTTCCTTTGTTCTGGTCTGTCCAGGCTTAACCAGTCTGGCTGTCTATCCCCCCACCCTGGCGGTAACCTGGAGTAGAGCATGGAATTCGACAATTGGCACAGTCAACCTGACTGAGCGTAGGCGTGTGCGTGTTGATACGTTTGTAGAATTTTTCATGTCTAGATAGCATTGGACAAGATCCTGGTGGCTCCACCGCACAACAGTGAGTTAGCTAGTTAGCAGGGTGAAGAGTCGTAAAATAGGACAGTTGGCGGGCTCGCTAGACGAGGAGCGGTTTAGTTTAGTTGGTCCTCAGCACTAAATACTGGCTACAAACTCGGGCGGTGAGTGGGCTGGGACTGCAAAAGTTGGGAAGGAGCACAGTGGCAGACTGGCAGTGGCTCCCTTGTCCGTTGGTTCCTTCCTCTTTTCCCCTGTCCGGCCGCGCTTTCCTCCCCCCGAGATTCGTTCCTTCCCGTCCTGCCAGCGACCGACCGACTTCATCTCTCTCTTTCCTCTCATTCTTCTTTTCCTCCTCCCATCAACAACGTCGTCCCCCTTTCCCCTACCCCTTCCCCCTTCCCTACCCCCGACGGTCAGCATCTCATTTCCTTTGTGTGTTTGTGTGTTGGTGGATTGTCAGTTTTGGGACTGTCTTGTCAAGGTTATCGCGTTCGCGTGGATCATTTGGTAATCGATAAGCGCATGCGATCCGGGGAGGCTGGGAAACTCAACTCACCACTACGCTACGTACTCGGTATCGATAGTATCCCCCACGACAACGACCGATATTCTATTCCATTACTGTTATATCTCCTTCGCGATAACATCATTCTCTTTCATTTCATTTTTTTTTTACGATTTCCTTTTTTTCGCTGTGCTTAGAAACTCCTTGTGCCGGGAGTAACGGGACCTCGATCGCCGAACCAGACTACCTGGCAATTGGAACTGTACTAGACAAGTCGCAATTGGGCATTACAACGCTGGACACGACAGAATAGGGGCCGAAAGAGCAAGCATACGGCATAAGAATTTTGTGAACACTGGACGGCAACAAAGGACACGACAAGCTATGTTACATTGACCATTGAACCACCAAGCGAACAGCGAGCGTATTGGGGGTCACGACTTGGACCTTGACCCTGCAACCCAATTACTCTCGACAAACAAATCATTGTCGTGGCCATGGCGAAAGAGCGTCAGGGCTTATCTCGAACTCTTCCCAAGAGCTTCACCTTCTCTTCGATCGAATCATCCTTCCCCAGAACTCCAGAGCATCCTCGCGTCGAACCGCAAATCCCCCCTCCTCCTCGCCATTCGAGTTATCGCGTTAGACGACCACGATTCGATAGTCATGCCAGCATCTTCTCAACCATGTCCAGCGAACCCAACATATTCGACCTCAGTCGCCCCGATGTACCCGTCCCTTCTATCGAATTCCCAGTATCGGATACTATGTCTGAGCCCGATACCACGGTCTATGAGTTCGTCTCGTCCGAATTTTTACAAGTACCAGCATTGAGACGTATGGAATTTAAGACACCTCCGGCGCAGATTCTCACAGAGCCTTTCAACTTTCCACGTGCGACACCCGATCCTACGGAGGATGTTGAAGATGATCCTATTGAAAGGCCAAGCTCGAGAGCATCTGACTCATCTGTTTCTTCTATCGAGACCTACACTACCCAGCCTTCTCTTGGTGGTAGCTGCACAAGCCCTGAGAGCGAGATATACGACCCATTCAGCTTTCAGCTTACTGATACTAACAAATATGTTCTCGAGACGCCTCCAAGCAGCAACCTCAACCGTGGAAAATCGCTAGGTCCACCAAAAAGAAAGACACGATGGACCGCAGATATGGACAATCATCTGTGGAATACTTATCAGATGTATCTACAGGATCCTACGACAACCCCGTTCAAAACTCTTCCCGGAAGCCTTCCGCCTCTCGGGGTCTCACATCGGGTTGCACGAGAAGCAAAGAAGACATGGGCTCGTCTAAAGTCAAGGAAGGAGCAAGAACCCGTGGAAGTCGTTCCGGTTTCAATTTCTGCCGATGATGAACAGTCAATCACCCCTGCTGAAGATAGGAGTGGAAGCTGTACACCCACTGCCAAAAAGCCGGCTTTGCCTCGTTGGCCAAGATCCGAAGCCGCCACACGACGACGACTCAAGTTTCTTTGCAAACGGAAACTATCGATTGCTCCTCATTATCAGCGCTTGCTGCAGTCTCGTAGTCCTTCACCGTTCTTGGATGTCTTTACAGCACCAGCCCGAAGACCAGTCGGCCCAGCAATTGACCACAATTCATCAACTACTTTCATGACACGCGATCTCGGTGTGTCACTTGTTTCGAGCTCTTTGCCAACCGATTTTGCAAACTTCGGCGCCGTTGAAACGCCCACTGTCCAGCTGGCTCCTCCGGTTGAACCACCCCAACAAGTTCCCAAACCTCCAGCCTCCGTCATTCCTAGCCATGTTCCTACTGTTCAGGAACCGTTCCCCCGTCTTGGGTCTCCTTTCATGTATAAAACATGGGGCCCTGAAACCTCACGTCGCGAAGCTCATGGCGCAGCTACTCGCGGGCTAAGACGAGACACCATTCATGTAGCTGGATCACGATTGAGGTCGCCTCCTCGTATGGACTTGCCTTCAAGCGTTCACAAACGTCGAGCACACCATCGATTGGAATCGAGTCCCAACCCGAGTGACGTCCAGCGCGGTATTCGGGACCTGGCTCGAGACGGGAAACTGAAAGACGGCCAGCGGCGTGTACGACTTCGCAATCGTGGCAATACAACTAGCGGTGGCTTCAGTTCCAAGGAACGCATTGAACAGCTCTTCTCACCGACCTCCCCTTTTACTTTCCCTGGTAACCAAGCCAGCTCCTCACAAGCACCTCAAGATTTTCTTCGCCCTCGCGCTGAGACTATTCGCCGTCTTGGTTCACCATTCCAACCTGAATCCGCCCCACGTTTTCATCCTAGATCTCCTAGACATGCGCCGTCCTTGTCTGATCCGTTTATGAACTCCTCCATCAAGTCACAAGTCCATCTTCACCATCAGGGTGAAATCGCTACCACAGAATCTCGAGTGAATCCAGGTGGACTTCCCTACGATCCTACCGAGGAAGGGCTTACCGATGCAGAAAGGATCCGGCGACAAATTCTGAATTTGCCATACACCAAGAATTCGATGGTATGTGTAAAACCATTGGAACTTCTGTCATGACGATCCACTAACATTTCCATAGTAACGCATCTTTTCGAGACCGCACTGGGCTATTTGGCCAACCATTTTCGATTCTTTCAATGTATAGCATTTTACTTTTATTTTCCAGCTTTTTTCAGATGCATTATGACTTCGGACATGCAACAGAACGAAGTACGACTTACTTAACGACTGATGACGTGATCATGTGACACGAGTTCGTATGGAACCACGAAGATTTTTGCGATTTTTGGTTTATCTTCGAAATGTTTGCCCCTAATATTCGATAATTCGGAATCATCTCAACTTTCGACCGGATGAACAGCCAGCATTTCTATCGACTCAATGTTTTCAAGCGTTTGGTAATCTTTGTTAGAAGCTCTTATGATACTCACGTCGGCTATGACTAGTTTCGCCTATTGATTTCCACGCCAATTTCTTTTCGCTATGCCTGATCGTCGTGACAGATCTGCACTAACATGTTGGCCGACCTGTGCTACGATCGAGCGACGCATGACAATACCAGCGTCCAGCACGGTTGCCAACCTGAACTACTTTCGTTCAAACTTTCTTTTCTTCTTTCACCCATTACATTCCATGAGGGTCTTCCCTAGACGATCACCAATCCTCATTGCAAATACTATCCGGATTCGGACGACCTGCCGATTGGGAACCTCATACTTCAGCCTACTCCAGTCATCTTGACAACACACTATCTTTAAGAATTTTCTTTTCTTTTTCTTTCTATCTCTTTCAATCTTTCATTCATTCTCATGAAATATTCAATTATCCCTCAACTTTCCCACATATGTACACATCCATTCATTCATTCATTTACTTAGTGTACAGTCCGCGTCACTGATCAATTTTCCCAACTCCTTTCCCCTTTTACCCGAGGCTTGCAACAAGCGAGTCCTCGATTGATGAATGAAATCTCATGATTGATGAAACGACCCAAAAAAGTTCAAGGGCAACCGAAACCCATAATTCCTCACAAAACAAGCATGGATGACGCGACAATTGCCTTTCTTCTTCTACTTTCTACTGTTATTCCTCTTTCTTTCTTTTCTTTTTTGCATCTAAAGATTATAGATGACGAATCATGATGATGATGTGATGGATTTTTTGTCGATGTTGATGTTTTGTTCTCTTTTAAACTTTTATGTAGCAGACAGCTTTTTTTCATCGATGTTTTGACTTCTTTCGATTCGATTCTATTCTTATACTTGTGTTTCATTTAGAGAATATGATTATTACTGCTACATACAATGGTCTGTAATTCTCGAGAGGTAAAAACGAGAAGTTTATTCGTCCCAGGATCGTAGAGCTCTCGACATGGAGGAGTTTGCTTTGTTTGGACCAGGATATTGATGACTGGAGGTGAGACTAACAGTTGTATAGAATTAAGCGTATAGACATGATAAGGAAAGGTCGTAGACATGCGTGAGATGGGGTATATAGGATGTGGTATGTACTCTGTAAACAAACAACAATAATGCAAGAAAATTAAATTACATAAATCGAAACGATACGAAGTGACGAATTGGAAAATGCGATAATGATGGGTCCTGGTTTTGCTTCGTTTGCGAGAGAAAGGAGGGAGGTTCATCGCTCCTTTTCTAATCGTTCACGTCTGCGGGATAGATGGGCTTCTAGTTTTCGGATCTGTAAGGAGAGATTCTTCTTCTCTGCGTTGATGGCTAGCCAGGCTTCCATTTTTTCGCGGACGTATTTCAAGGATCGCAGGACGGGTAGTGGTGTTGTAGATGCGGGGGATGCTTCTTGTTCCATACGTGCCCATCGCTCTGTGCATGGGTTCAGTAAGAGGTCGAATACGTCGGTCCATATCTCCCGGTCCCAGTATCGCTTGAAGGATTCACGGATACGGTATCGTTTCACCCCAGAGTCTCCTTCTGCGTTGGCATCTGCGTTGTTTAATGAATCACGCCCGCCAGAGGAATTACGTCCGTTGTTGACTGGGACAGATTCGAGGTATTTACCGAATAGCATCGCGTGGATCGTTCCTGCAACTCCGTATAGGTCGATCTGGTATGTCCAAGGTCGCATTTCGCGTACTTCATTACAGTCATGTTGGCTCATTTCCCATTCTGCGATGAACTGAACGTCTGGACGGAATGCTTTCATGTCGATACCCCGGCCGAAATCAATCAGGGTTAGACCTTTCTCTCGCCAGCCGCAGAGTCCCCGAGCAGAGTAGTGGATTTCACTGGGATCGGCTATGGCATCTTCATCTGCGAGGTCAAGGAGAGATTCAGTTGGAGGCGAAGGGAATGACGACCTGCTCTTTCTGTCTTCAAACCGAACTAGGCAATTGTCGGGTTTGATGTCTCCATGTAGTATACCACAAGCATGAAGCGCTTCGACAGTCCGGAACAGTTCCACAGAGAAGAACATAGCGAGTGCTTCGTCCATGCCGGCCTCTGAGTTTCCAGTGTTAGTGATGGCTTCTGTCCTTATAATATTGACAAGATCCAAGAGTGTGCCTTGTCCTTGGTAGTCCTCCACCAAGAACGACTCGTCCCTGAACAAATGGAGCTCATGTGCTTTCACGATACTTTCTGACGCGCGACGGTGGTAAGAGGAAGCGCGGATACGATCGTGCGTTAATTTGATCATGTAAAATTCCCAAGCGTTCGGAGGGTCCGTTTCGAGCTTAATTGCCTCTAGGCTACGTCGCTGAACATTCTGCTTGTGCTTTTTTCTGAGCGAGGAAGTGCTGTTTCCTTCCGTTTCGCTGTCAGAAAGATAGGAGTCGATGTCTTCCACGCTTTCAGCAAGGTAAACTGGAGCATAAGCGCCGGCACCAAGCTCACGCCTGATCGCGTAAGTTCTGCCACTACCCGGGAAACTTAGTACTGGAGGGGTCGAAGATAGTCTTTCGCCACCCTTGGTCGGCTTTTTGATGGATTTGGAGTATTTCATGATATCCGCTGCATGTGCCCCGAAGCTGGAAGAATGGTCATAGTAGCCAGCGAAAGACGTGAGAGGTGGTTCAATCATTTTGAGGATCTTGCTGCGAATTGCCCGATCGCTTGGGTCGCATTGAGAATCTTTGATGATACAGTCGGCGTTGGTGATTGAGAATGGCGCAACCTGCTTGACAGGGGTTCGTCGCAACGTCTTCACACCAAGGCTGGGTGACTGAACGTCTCCAACATTAGCGGCTGCATCCGGAGTGGCAAGCAGCAAATCTGCAACTGGTGAGCCGGACGGAGTGAAATCAACCTCAGGGACGGTCTTGCAGGGTGTCTTGGTCTCATAGTGTCGGTTCCTTCCAGCCGTAAAGGAAGGCAAAGAAGACTCCGTTTTCTCGATGATAGGCGTCATAAAAGGTAGTCTATTTTGAGCCATCACCGCGGCATCCCGATATGGACCAACAGGTGGATTGTAATCATCTGGTATTTCGGGAATGTACTTGGTCTTGAAATCTTCTTCATCCGCATTTTCCTCAAGTCCGTGATTTGCAGAAGAGACATTGGGAATGTGCTTGCTTGCAGTAAATTCCGTCCATTCGCCGTCATGTTCACTACCGTCGTCGATTGGTTCTTCATCATCAACACCTCTAGTTTCATCGTCGTCGAACTCGCTTTGGCCCGCCGATATCCTGCCGGTGCCGGTGCTTTCTCCGCCACTTGTATAATCGTCGTCCTCGTAATCACTGTCCAAGAAGCTGTCGCCATGGTCTGCATTCTCGGTCTCGGTTTTTAATGGTTGGTTGAATATACTATATATCTCATCTGTGGCTGCCCGAGTATGGAAAGTCATGGTTGGCTCAGAGTTGTTCTTCTTCTTTATCCTTGGTCCGGTTGGAGAGTCAAGATTGGTTTTGACTATTCATGTTAGCTCACAACATCCAGCCATCCTCTTGATGTACACTTACTAGTCTGTGTTTCTCCAACCTCCTTGACCTTGATCTTTTTGACTTTGGATAACCTCCTATCCCGGTGATCGTCCTGTGATGATTCTCCCAGGACAAGTTTTTGCTTCACATCTTGGGCAAGCGATCGATCCGTCGCTTCTTCTAAATCGGATGGTAATCGTCCAGCAGCGTTAGTATGAATCTCTTTGAGCGGTTTTTTCGGCTTTGACCAGTCTTTCTGCAGCCATCCACGACTCGCGGCTCGGAGCTCTTCGAAGCAAACCTCATAGTTTGGGTTTTTGTAGTCTGGGTAGACAGCTTCTAAATTGACAAAAACACGTTCTCTCCTACCAGTCCGAGGGTTTATGGCTTCTCTTACGTGATGTTGGGGTGTTTCGTTTCGTGATGGTTGGGTATTTGATTCAGTTTGCACATTTGATTTTGACTGGATACATACAAGACAAAAAGTCAAAGTCATGCCAGCAATTAGTCCTATGATCGTAAATATTTGGAATCCAGAGGGAATGAAATTCTCTCGTGACTCACCTCATCCCTGAAAACAGCCATTTTCTGAACCGGTACTGGTTTCTTCTCCTGCTTCAATGTCTCACCGACCCAAGGTTTGGCTTCCATTTCGTTCTCCTTGCGCCTATCTCGAATTGATCCGATGCTATCCCATCCTTTCGACAGGCTGCTCACTGGCGGTTGATTAGACTCTGGATTATCGGAATCGGAAAACACAGCCAGCTTCTGTTTGCCGGACTTTGTAGCTGTGCGGCCGCTAGCTGCCCTAGGTTGAGGTGCTTGAGGGTCGGCAACCCGTGCGGTTGCGAATGGATCAACCTTTGCCGCCAAGGCCGGCCGCACAGTCGGAAGAGCAGGGGACGATGGTCCGTCGCTGCCTTGGGGTTGTTGTTCTAATCGTGTTTGGAATTCATGATATCTGCGTAGTAAGCGTTCCTGAGGACGCGCTTCGCGCTCTATGCCAAGCTTGTAAACTTCCTCTGCTTGAGCCCATCGTCCCGCACTCTCAAGCCAATTGGCAAATTCTTCGTAGAACAGCGCTAGGCCTTCTCCGACATGGTGGCGGGCCAAAAAGGAGAACGTTTCACGCGGAGCGTCTGAGAATAGTCTGATATAATGAAGCCATAACCGGAGATATCTAGGGTCGTTTCTGTAGTGTGTGGAGTTGAGGAAGGCCTTGGTTGCTCGTTCCAGTAAAGGTAGAAGTCCGGATTCTGCCGTCGCTTGTGCCGATGGGTATGCATTTATTGTCCATTTAACGTATCGATCATATGCGTCGAGGGGATCATCTGAGTCGGCGCTCGCTTGCAATTCAGCCTCGTATTCTTGTCGAATCGCGTCGTTCAACGTTCTGGTGTCATTTGGCGAGGGTGTGTTGTATTTATCGCCGTTACTGCCGGATGAGAATATTTGTGCCAGAGCTTTTGCAGATCGTCCACCTGGGAGAGATTGAACGTTCTCCTTCTGTGCCTCAATCACGTCGAAGTTGATCAGGTCTTCAGAGACCGGCATGTTGGCGGTCGTTGTCACGGATGCTCCCAGAATAGTCGATTCCAACAGACCAATATAATCGTATATGCCGTGTCGTTTTAGTTTATTCTAATCGAGGTGTCGAAGTTTGCCTGTGTCGAGTCGATTGTCGTGGTTGAGGGGAAGTCGAAGTCGCGTGTTGACGGAGGGACAAGATTTATTTCTTGGTTGCAAAAGGGAAGGCAGCACACCAAACAGCCGGCCCTAGCGTTGCCGCGGTAACAGTCACGTGCAACCATTTCTTCCAGATAGTTTTGCACGCTGCGCACCCAACTATCACTCTGATTTCTATGAGCTTTCCACTATTAGTTGACATACTCTGTAACTATACTCAAGCAGTTGCTCATCTTGTCGACATGAATTAGTCGCTTGCTACACAGAAATCGTCGGATCTCAAATTGATCACGGTGCTAACCAATCAAAGTATGAATTTCTGGTCTCCACTCTGAAGATCCAGAAAGCTAAAGCTCCGAAACTAACTCCGCAACATACAGCTCCAGCCTAATCTACTGATCTAGCAAGCTCCAGTTTGTCCCAACTCCAAGGAGTGCAGCAGGTGAAGTAGATTGCTGGCACTGTTCTACTTTGACTCCTTTTCCAAAACCTCAGGATGCCTACACGAAGTTCGCGTCCAAATTCCGGTGCCGTCGCCTCACCCGCTCAAGATAATAGGAAACGAGCTTTGGATGAGATTCAGGAGAGCACATTGTCACCGAGACGATCCAAACGCACGAAACCTATCGCTGAGAATCCTCCATCACCCGTATCCACAAGTCAGACACCAAGGGGGAATCCACGCAGGCAGGTCAACGCAAACAGCAAGTCGAGGGTCACAGCCGTGGATATCAAGGAGGAGGAATCGTTAAAAGGCCATGATCTAGGAACTTCGATTTCTATCAAGAAACAAAAATTGTCAGTTGCAGCAGATAAAGAAGCCAAGGAGGAGGTTGAGATTGAGGAACAAGAAATAATTGCCACAAAATCTACGAAAAAGCGAAAGACGAAGGCCGAGAAAGAAGCCGAGATGTTACCACTCGCTGCTAGAACCAAAGGGCTGCAGATGTTCGTAGGAGCTCACGTTAGCGCCGCGAAGGGTAGGATGATCCATTCCTTTCATATCCCCATGTGCTAAGATACAATAGGGGTACAGAATTCCATCCTGAACAGTCTGCATATAGGGTACGTCCAACCATTCTTTCGGTTCCACATTAAAGGGAAACAGGAGCTAACAACGTTTGTCCTAGTGGAAACGCTTTCGCTTTATTCTTAAAATCCCAGAGGAAATGGGAAAATCCACCACTACAAGATGAACATAAGGAGCAATTTTTGAAGTTTTGTCTTGATCATGAATATGACGCTGCAAAGTCGGTTTTCCCTATTCCGTCCGGATGAATCTGGCTGACCTCAGTCAGATATATACTTCCGCATGGCTCATACCTTGTGAATTTGGCACAAGAAGACGAGGCAAAGGCGAAACAAGCCTATGACTCCTTTCTAGATGATCTGGAAAGATGCGAAAAACTCGATATCAGACTCTACAATTTTCAGTATGTTTGAAATCTTGCATGCAAATTGTGCATTCCCTCATTAACGTCTTAAGTCCAGGAGCAGCGGGTCAAAATACAGTAGAGTCGGCTATTTCACGACTTGCCAAGTCATTGACAAAAGCTCTGGCCGCAACTAAGACCGTCACCCCGGTATTAGAGACGATGTGCGGCCACGGAACGACTTTAGGTGGCGATCTCTCCGAACTGGGAGCCGTGATCTCACAAATTCCGGAAAAGTACCACTCACGTATCGGAGTATGCATTGATACGTGTCACAGTTTCTCATATGGCTATGACTTGGTATCCCCCGAAGGATTCAAGGCCTTTATGCAGGAATTCGATGATAAGATTGGACTGCAATTTTTGCGAGCATTACATCTTAACGACTCGAAGGCTCCGAAGGGAAGCAAACGTGATCTTCACGCAAACATTGGCACTGGGTTTCTAGGTCTCCGTGCTTTCCACAACGTCATGAACGAGGAACGCTTTCAAGGACTTCCAATGATTCTTGAAACACCTATTGATCGACCGGTCCCTTCTAACGCACCAACAAAGACCAAGACCGCCAGCAAACCCAAAAAGGAAGAAGACGAAGACGACGATTCATGCGGTAGCGATCACGAGATCGACGCCCCCAAACCCAAAAAGGCACGAAAGGGCCCTACATCACAGACCAAACTCGTCGAAGACAAGAGTGTATGGGCCCGAGAAATCAAATTACTCGAATCATTGATCGGCATGGACCCTGAGAGCTCCGAGTTTCGTACCTTGGAGACTCAGTTATCCGAGCAAGGACGAGCAGAGAGACAGAAACATCAGGAGCAGTATGAGCGGAAACGCGAGACGGAGGCGAAGAAAAAGCAGAAGGAGCTTGAGAAGGGGCAGAAGAGTTTGGATGGGATGTTTAAGAAATAGGTGTAACTACGTAGTAGGTAGGCTTGAATAGACCAATTACAAAGGGATTTATGGTTACAAATCTTAACGAGTGAAGTATGTTCAAAAAGAAAACGGATATCATCCAATTTTTGGCACGTCAATACCATCTAGTTAATTTAGTCTTCTCGTACAACACCTCAGCTGAACATGAAGAAGCCACACATCAATATCTAGGCAAGCCTGCCCAACAACACCAGACCTATAAGCGACAATCATGAAAACTTCTATACCTTCCCAAAAACATTCGAAGAAAAGAAAAGAATACATCCACCATACATATCAGTATTTATAACAGCGACACAACACCAATACACCAGAATAAAAGCAAGAAGAGAGGAAAAAAAGAAATTTGTCATATTGCAACGTAACGTGCATGAGACACACACAGAGAATATATCAGAATAGAAGAATGTAATACATATATCGGAAGAGGGGGGTATAGGGTTTGCATGATACACCAATCAGTCAGTAAGTACGTAGTAAATCAAAACACCGGTATGAGGGATGTATGAAAACGGGGGAAATGGTATCTCAATGTGCTTATTGCTTGAAACATGATGACGGCGGGGCTTCTACGCAGGTTCCGATATGTTCATGGGTGGATGGGGAACAGATTGCAGCTGTTGTTGTTCGAGTGCTGGCTGTCCTCCTACAGGTGCTGTATATGTTCCGCTGACGTGTACAGGGAAAGCATACCGGCCACGACGGACGTCGTTTCGCGGTGTGATGTTTATATTTTCGTCGCCTTCGCCGCTGCTAGATGCGCTTTGGCCGTCGATATCTGCTTCGTAGGTATTCCAGTTGCTGGTGGTGTGGTGGTTGTTGAGACTTTCGTGGTTTAGTACCTGGCTCATTGCGATATGTTCGTCGTTCGAGTCTCCCAAGTCGGGAGAGACGCTGTATTCCTCAACCTCCGTCTTTTTCTCTAATTCTTGTCGTGCGTCACGCCTCATTTTGCTGATTTTCATGTAGTTGTATGTTGCTATACTGGTGATGGTGACAAAAAGACCAGAAACGTTTACTGGAGTCAATTTATCGTGGAAGATGACGCCCGCGGCACTGATAGTGACGACTTCCTTGAATATACCGCATATACTCAACGTAACGACAGAGGAACGTTTCAACAGGGCGAACTCCGATGCTATCATGCAGAAGGCTAGAATTCCCGGGAAAATCAATAGTGCAATTCCATTGAACTGCCCGCGCGCTTCTGCTAACGCTTTGATGCCTGCAACAATCTCATTGGGACCCTCAATGCCCAGCGCAATCGCAATCAATGCGATAAACATCACTGGCGTGAGGAAAAGCATTGTCGAGAACGGATTCGAAGTTGCCGGGTGTCGAAGCAAGAGAATCTGAGTAAGACCCCATCTGAAACCCGAGAAAAAGGCAGAAGCAATAACCAAAGCAAAGCCGCGAGCATCAAAAGCCGTCTCTCCGGCGACCATCATAACAACTCCAAGCGTCATAGCAGCGATAACAAAAATGAGTTTGACTGAGGGCGTTTCCAGTCGGAAGATAAATGCGAAAAGAAGAACGAAAGCAAGTGCAGACGACTTGCACATAGTAAGAAACGTAAGCGAAATATATTTCAAGGACATGTTGCCCAGTCCTATATCCAACGAAGTAGCGGTGCCACACGGGACTAGGCGAGTAAGGTAAAAGGATTTGGTCATAATTGGTTCAGAGGAGTTAGGCTGTTGTTTGGGACGAAGCGAAGGCACGAAGTAGAGTATGAGGGCGGCGAGCAGGAGTTGAACGAGCATATGTAAACTGGTCGTGAAAAGTGGAAAAGGAAAGACGACATCATCTTCAGAAAACATCCACTTATTATACTGTCGAATGGGTTAGTTGAGCTGCCTTGCATAACCCCGGCCACTGGCAGACTTACTATAGAGATTGACAATGAAAATAAATACCATAAACCTATTAGACCTGCATTGACCGCAAGCGCCGTCGCAACGTTCTTATCCGCAACCACATTGCTCGTTTTTCCTTTAACGCCTGCAATCTTCGCATCTAATCGTCGTCGTTGTCGCTTGCGTCGCCGCCGCCGTTCGTTTCTCTGCTTTGCGGTTAACCCGGTTTCTTCGTCATCGTGAATTCCATCGTCGGAGTCATCTTCGTCTGATTCAGCAATGGACGATAAATCCGACGAATCCGTATGATCGTGAATCAGAGATTGCTGTTCCTCGCCATTGGGTCCGTCTTCTTTGGGACTCAGACGGCCTTCCCTGTCTGTGTAGGTGTCAGTCGACACCGGATGAAGCTGAGACGAACCGGCCGTCAGAACAGAACTCCGGCGTCTATGATGGCCTGTGATATTTCTTGATGCCCCAACCGCCATGTTGTTTATCGTTTGGCGGAGGTATATTCAACGTTTCCGGTCAATCATCTGACGGCTGACAATTGATAGGGGGGTATGCAAGATGGCCGCTTTGACGAAGGCGATACTCAATGAAAGTACCTTGTACTTGACAATTACAGGTAATCAGTACTCCTCACTGCAGTGACTGCACGAAGAAGCTGAGTCGTGTGTCACACAAAACAAAAATGCGCCGAAGTCTGGCCGTCAATAGATAGGAACTAGATTTATGGTGACAAAGAGGCGGTCGCGCACGAGAGTTTTCAGATGGAGAGAGGGAAAGGACAATAAAGAAAAATTTCAAGGAGTGACTGCTGCCCACCAAGCAACCAAACAGAGCTGTAATCACCTACAATGGAGGCAGGATGACTCGGGGGATGGTGGTGGTGTTGGATGAAGTACGTACCGGGTGAAAAGCAGGACAATTAACACTTTGTTACGTCTCCGGGGTATCCTGGGCGCCCCTTTGGCCTTAGGCAGGATTGGGCTTGCTGAGCAAGGGTACTAGCACGCTGATTGGCCGATAATGCGGGCCTCGGACGGCTCAAAGAGGACTAGCACGTTTCTTGGCGCCTGGACTCGGTTGATGCCTTGGTGCCTCGAGGCCCTCGAAGTCTTGGCGTTAGGGTTATTGCCGTGTTCACCGCCTGCCGTTTGTGCTGTATTTAGGGTTGGCAAAATGAGCGACAGGAACTGACGTCCGGTCTCAAAGTCAACCATGCCTGCCGGAACGATGCTTGATAGGAAAGTGCAAACGATGGTTGTCCCATAGCAATTCATGCTCGTGATTATGACAGTCCACTTGCATGGAACTTACACAAATCACTCCAGCCATTGTTGGCTATCAACCTCCGGAGAGTGATTAGTGGAGAACCAGCTGCATACCCTATTCCTCACTCTGAGCTGTGTTGCTAGGATGATGCCATATTCTCGTCGTCGGCCAAAATTTCCGGTCTTTTGGCACCCCATGCTGAATAGTATATCTTGAGAAATGCCCAGATTCTTCCACCAGCCGTACAAATTGTCCACATACTTCTCCAGAATCCAGGCGTTTCACGGGCAGAATATCAATCTTATCCATATTCTTCAGATCAGTCAGATCTTGATAGCGACATACTCAACATGCCTTCCCCTGCCGCAGGATACAAGGCAATCGAAGATTATGGCATCATCGGGGACATGCACACGGCTGCTCTCGTCAGCAAGGATGGAAGTATGGACTTTCTCTGCTGGCCCGTCTTTGACTCTCCGTCAGTCTTCTGTCGGTTGCTAGACAAGGACAAAGGCGGTCACTTTAGCATCTATGCCAACATCGCCCATGACGGGATACCTCTGAGTAAGCAGAGATATCTTCCATACACAAACATACTCGAGACTCGATGGATCCACGAGCAGGGAGTCCTTAGTCTGACGGACTTTTTCCCCGTTTCCAACCACAAGTCCCCCCAGTCTGACAGACACTTGTCCGGGTACTGTGCCTGCACTGAGCCAGGCGGGAACCGCTGGAAGACCGGTGCCAAGCACTCGGGCATCATTCGTCGAGTGGAATGTAGTCGAGGCAGCATGAGTGTCAAGATAGAAATGTTCCCCGCATTCAACTACGCCCAGGACGGTCACACCGTTCGCTGCAACTTCCAGTCAGAGGATGCAGGCAATAAATTACAGACTGTATACTTTGAATCCCCCCAGGAACGGCTTCAGTTGGATATTTGGGTGGACAACAGAAGAGAAGGACAGGGCCCACCCAAGGCTATTTACCGCCTAGAGGACAGGCCGGGACATCTGGGACAAGGTCTTGTCGCCGATGTGGAGATCCAGGAAGGACAAGCCATGATCTTTGTTCTCCATAGTCCAGAGAAAGCTCTACCTGGTCCTACTCAGCTTGCTTCTTACCTCTCGCGACTTGAGTCCGAGACGTTCCAGTTTTGGACAGACTGGAGCCACAAGTGCACATTCCGTGGCCACTATCGCGAGACTGTCGAGAGAAGTCTACTCATTCTCAAGTTGTTGACCTACAAGCCCACGGGAGCCGTCATAGCAGCGCCGACATTCTCTCTACCAGAAAACATCGGCGGCTCCCGCAACTGGGATTACAGATACTCCTGGGTCCGCGACACGTCCTTCACACTGTATGCCTTTCTCAAGAACGGCTACGACGAAGAAGCCGAAGCATACATCACTTTCATCTTCGACCGTGTCTTCCCACCCTTGACTCAGAAAGAGTACACAAAGGAGGAACACCGGCCCTTCTTGCCAATCATGTTCACGATTCGCGGAGACTCCGAAATCCCAGAATTCGAACTGAGCCACATGGACGGATACCGCGGTAGCAAGCCCGTCCGTATCGGCAACGCAGCCGCCTTCCATACACAGCTGGACATCTACGGCGAACTCATGGACAGTATCTATATGTACAACAACCACGCCAAACCAATCCAGTACGACCAATGGCTCGGCATCCGTCGCATGATCAACTACGTGATCCAAGTCCGCGACGAACCGGACATGTCCATCTGGGAAGTCCGCGGTAAACCGCAACACTTCCTCTACTCCAAGATGCTTCTGTGGGTTGCGCTCGATCGCGGCGTGCGTCTGGCCAATAAGCATTCCACTTTACCCTGCCCGGATAAGCAGCAATGGATCCGCGTCCGTGATGATTTGTATGACGAAATTATGGATAAAGGATTCAATAAGGAGAAGGGATTCTTCTGTCAGAGCTACGAGAATACCGAAGTCGTTGATGCAGCCCTCATGATTGCGCCGCTGGTGCTGTTCGTGGAGCCCAATGATCGCAGATTTTTGAGTACGCTGGATAAGGTGCTGGAACCGCCTGAGAAGTCCGGGTTGACGAGTGCCAGTATGGTGTTTAGATATGACCACGAGAGGGCTCAAGATGGTATCCCCCTCCACTTCCCCCTCTTTTGAACCTCGTGCTGATCTTTTATTAGGCGTCGGCGGCCGGGAAGGAGCCTTTATCATGATCACATTCTGGGCCATCGAGTCCATGTTCCGGGTACTCCCTTATCCCCATTCCTCCGTCCCTCCTGAAACAACCACCTCCGGCTAACATGAGAAAAAAAAAGGCATCAAAATACACCGACACCCTCCCCAACGGCGACGATATCCGGCGCAAAGCAATCGCCAGCTTCGACAACGTCCTCTCCTTCGCCAACCATCTGGGAATCTTTTCCGAGGAAGTGGCCATCAGTGGCGAGGCGATGGGCAATGTGCCGCAGGCGTTTAGTCATTTATCGTGTATTAGTGCTGCGATGAATTTGCCTGATATTCGTCGTTAGACTCCAGTCCCTTTTGGCGTCGTCCCTTTTGGCGGGTGGGAAGCAAGAAGGGGAAACAGAAACAAATTGCAAAAGAAAAACAGGACTACTAGATTGATATAGAAATTGCTAGGTATAATCTTGAGGTAATAATTTATGGTTTTATGATTTAATCTTCAGGGACTAGAGCTCAGGTGGCATCTGTCTACGTAAGAAGTGAACGTTGAATGTTTACTCTTGTATTTCTCGTTTTCTTCATATGACCTCTCCAGATATATTGCTAGTCTTAAGCACAAGACTCTTTTCTGTTTTCTCCCTTTCTCGTCTCCAGCGGCTCGTATATCTTGATAGATGATACCACATAGCTTATAAAATTGTGTTTAGCGACCAAGAACAAACTCGTACCACAGCGATTTGCCATCGGACAATTACTGTATACTGCATCGGTTCGCTCGTTTCCGTTTCCGTTTCCATGACACCATCCATCAAATATAGGTGAAATATCATGTTCGACGACCCCCAATCATGGCTCGTGTCACTCGGTGGTAGAATATATCCTCAGCTATACTTCTGTAAGAGCTTCGCTACATCCAAGTTTCAAAACGAGGTGACTGTACAAACCAGCATGGACAGAGTAAGCTGGTCCGTAAAGCCCTATTCATGTATATCGTTTAACCACCTTTCCTCGGTGCGGGAACGGGCGAGTTATCAAAGCGACTGGGTACTGCAACTCGGTCTCTGTTCTGTCGGGCGAATTGATTGCTGTTCCCGATCGCGGCACTTGCATTGCGAAGTTCGATCTTCTTACGTTCCATTTCCAACTATAACACAAATCAGTACGTCATTAGACACACACCGATGCAGAGTACGAACCACTTTGCGGACACGAGTCAATGCAGCAGAATCATTCGCAATCAGAGCCCGACAATCATCCACCCGATAAGGTTTGGCGATAACAACGGCATCCGCAACGACGATGCTAGTGCCGTCCCATCGCGCAGGCATAGTGCGGCTAAAAGCGTCAAAGATATCTTGTGCTTCCCGTGTCACACCCTTACCACGCCTAGCCTCAGCTTCTTGCAACTTGGCTACGGCGCTGGCCTCGCGCGCTTTCAAAGCACGGGTCTCTAGGGCTTGGAGCGCGGGAGCTCCGTCGACAACAGTTGGAGCGGGAGAAATGACTTGGAAGGATTGAATGCGAGATGCAGGTATAATGTGGTAATCGCCGGACTGGTTCAGGCTGGTAGGGTTTGGTGAGGTTTGAGTGGAGGTGTTGATGGCAACGAGGTTCGTTATTGGGCAGGCGGTAAATAGGGTACCTTCGATGGTGGATGTGTTTGGGGCTACTGTCGTGATGCGGATGCTACAAATCGAGCAATCAGAACTATCCATCAAAGCCTCAGATCATCTAGATAGAGTACATACCGTGCACCGATAGCTTTGCTTAATGCTTCTTCGGACGGGGCGGTGGCTGCACCAGAGCCCGTCGCCTGCTGAGTTTTGGCGCTCATACTTTGGCGCTTAGTATCAGCCATTAATTGATAGCCCTCTCAAGTGGTTCTTGCGGTAACCTGGATATATCTCTGTCCCTTTGATCGATATTCAAACGCAAATCAACTTGCTTCGTCGGCCGAACACAAAAGGCGATACCTGGTCGTCCCGACTCCCAAGCTCCAAGACACTCCGACTGTATTATTCGTCGTAATTCCGGCAAAAAAGCGGCTCAGATACGAAAGGCCCGTCAAAGAAGAAAGAAACGTGGTCAAGAAAGGAGCGACTAGAAACGAAGAATTGCGTTGACGAAAGCAAAAGGGGGGTTGAGGGAATTAGAAAAAGACTTGCTAAATCAGAAGCTGCGAAAATGAATCAAGAGAAAAAAAAAAAGCACAAGTCGTGGCAAGTATAGAAAGAGGAGAGATCAAACTCCTCTGGTGGTGGTAGAGGAGGAGGACATGCGACGTTGGCGCAAGAAGCGAGAGAGAGTCATCGTAACTATCAAATTCTTGGTCCGTGAATGGTTTTGTCAGTTCGGGCAGGTGTGGGCCTGAGGGTCTCGATCCGTCCAATCGGATCTAGTGCTGATCCAACCATCGAGCTTCTTAGCCACCATATCTACCTACTACGTATACGACTCTACGTTCTTAGAGGACACACAATGAACACATCAATCATTAAATAAGGTCGTCGTTCGTAAGAACATGCGCACTACATAAGCACTCTAAATACACGGCAAACACGTTCGTTTCTCAAAATTTCTAAGTATGGTTTCCACCTGGGAAATGACAGTCTTTTTTGTTCTTCTCCCATTCTGGAGCCTGTTCCTGTTATAATCATGTGCAATTAACTTCTTAAACAATGTAGGTAGACGCAGAAACATCACCACCACGGCCAGTCCAGTTAACGTGGATGTCCTTGCCTTCAGGGTAGGTGGCGTTGGCGAACTCGGGCTTGATGCGGAAAGTGTGGGCACCGAAGTAGTCACGCTGGGCCTGGAGGAGGTTGGCAGGGAGCTCCTTGGTACGGTAACCGTCGTAGAAGCTAAGGGCAGTGCTGAAAGCAGGAGTGGGGATACCCCAGAGGGCACCCTTGCTGACAACGTCTCTCCAGCCAGCCTGGGCGTTGTGGATAGCCTTGTTGAAGAAGTCATCGAACAAGAGGTTCTCGAGGTCGGGGTTTTTGCGGTAAGCGTTGGTGATATCCTTCAAGAAAACGGAGCGGATAATGCAGCCACCACGCCACATGAGGGCAATGGAAGGCTTGTTGAGCTTCCAGCCGTATTCCTTGGCGGCCTGTTTACGTCAGCTTGTCTATACGGACACTGGGTGAATGAAGACTCACGTTCTGGATAAGCATGAAACCCTGGGCGTAGGAGATGATCTTGGAAGCATACAAAGCTTGCTCAAGGTTGTCAATGAAAGCCTGCTTGTCACCTTCAAACTTGGGAGTGGGGCCACCGAGAACGTTGCTGGCACGGACACGCTCGTCCTTGATGGCAGAGAGGCAGCGAGAGAAGACAGCCTCGCCGATAAGGGTGACAGGCATGCCGAGGTCGAGGGCGTTGATGGCGGTCCACTTTCCGGTACCCTTCTGACCGGCCTTGTCGAGGATCTTCTCAACGAGGGCTGTGCCGTCCTCGTCGTTGTACTTGAGGATATCACGGGTAATTTCAATCAAGAAGGAGTCGAGGACACCCTTGTTCCACTTGTCGAAAACTTCACCGATCTCGTTGGGGGTAAGACCAACACCGCGCTTGAGGATATCGTAGGCCTGTCATGATCATTAGATTGAAAGCCCGCCAATGGTAAGAAGAACAAGCTTACTTCGGTAATCAATTGCATGTCACCGTATTCAATACCGTTGTGAACCATCTTGACGTAGTGACCGGCACCCTCGTCACCGACCCAATCACAGCAAGCCTCACCGTCGCTCTTGGCGGCGATACTCTGGAAGACATCCTTGATGTAGGGCCAGGCCTCCTCGTTACCACCGGGCATGAGGGAGGGACCGTAACGGGCACCCTCCTCACCACCGGAGACACCAGAGCCGACGAAACGGATACCCTTGGAGGCGAGGTACTTTGTGCGGCGGTTGGAGTCGGGGAAGTGAGAGTTGCCACCGTCGATGATGATATCTCCCTGTTCAAGGTGTGGAAGGATGGACTCGATGAAGTCATCGACGGGCTTACCGGCCATGACAAGGAGCATAACGCGACGGGGCTTCTTCAACTTGGAGCAGAATTCCTCGATGGAGTGAGCACCGACGATGGACTTGCCTGTGTTTTGTTAGCTTGCAAATACGTTATCTGTACGGATTTACATACCCTTGGCCTCGTTGGCAAGGAAGCGGTCGACCTTGGAAACAGTACGGTTGTAAGCAACAACGGTGAAACCGTGGTCAGCAGCGTTCAAGATCAGGTTCTGACCCATAACGGCCAGACCGATGAGGCCGAAATCACCACTAGGTTCAGGCCGCGCCGGAGCACCGACATTAATGCCGGCCAGGCGCGCGCTGAAGTCAGTCAATTGGCCATGTAAAGGGAAGATTTGATAAGATATGAGCTTGATGCGATGGGAACAAGTAGCATCGTGACGGTCTCAGGATGAGCTGACGGCCACGCATTGCAATTGAAAAAGTGGGAATAGGAAATTGTTCGTGTTATTTTTCTAGCGAGCAAGCTTGATCAAATAATCATAGCTTACAGTCGCTTTTTGCGTAGAGTGAGGATAGCGGTTGATAGAAGATGGCGGGGAAGCTGGCGGAAGATGGAGGGGCACTTACACAGCTTGGTCGGCCATGACGACAGATATAACAACGTTTGTTTATAAGAAGAAGAGGAGAATAATCGAATGACGCTGTAGAGTTAATCCACAGGGTAATCGAGATATGAGAAAAGAGGAACGGGTGGTTGGGGAGGAATGTTGAGGGAGAGAGGAAAATAGAAAGGAGAAAAAGAGATTCAGTCGTCGGGGGGGAAAAGGGAAGGAGGGAGGTAATATTAATCAGCTGCGAGGTTGTTACAACGGGCAAGAACAAGGAAGGGAAGGAGCCCTATCTGAGGCTTGCTTAGGTTCTCCAGGCTACTACGGCTTCATGCTCTTATTAATTCTTACACATCGAATCTGCTAAGCCTAATCCTCCACATCCAGACGCAGGTCTGTTTAGTCAGTCGCTGCTGCTTTACACTTACAGCGCCCTGTGCTCGAGAGTTTATTACTGAGATCCTCCACGGAGACCGGGCTGGACGGAGTCGTAGTCACGGAGGAAGCGGAATCGTCAGTCAGCGTCTCGTCTTCATTGCCGTCATCTAGTATATGGTGGGACCGTTTTTTTCGCTCACCCACGGCGGGGCAGTCGATTTCCGCTGGTACAGTTTCATTTTCCACCATACAGCGTGTAAGAGTGGGATGTACTCTGATTACACGGTATTGTACGTATAATATCAATAAGTAGCCTCCATACTCATAGTCCATGCAATGTTATTTCCGAATGGTAATACAGTAATACTACCAACAGGTCTCCCGCATGACGTAAATGGTATCACCGCTGGAACATCAACAGTCTCACAAACACCTACTCAACACGCTCAACAACACCAGAACAATTGTATTATTGCTCGAACAAAGCCATCATAAAGAAGCAACTTCCAATTGCCGACTGTCGGATATCTCACCGGGAGACAATGGTCCGGAGAAAGAGCGTTGCCGCCGCGGATATGGAGGGGTAAGAGAAGGATGACTACTGCGTAATGGTAATATGGATATCACCACCACACTAGTAACGAGCTCGGGCTAAACCCAGGCTTTCTCGTCGTCCCGGTGAGTCCTTAGTACGTACATGAACTTTAGTCCTATTTATCCGACATCTATCGGCTAATCAAGTCTACATCTTGAGGTGCATGTACTCCGTGTACTCCGTAGCCGTTATCGTAATAACGGCCTTCATCAGGACAAGCCTAGAGGAGCCTTGAGGAGGTGATTCATACTGAAATCATGTGTGATCAATGACTAATCAGCGTGCAGCTGAGTCATCAACATGGCCAGCGCCAAGCTTTATGCCAAGACTCCGACGCTAACGCCTTTGATGTTTGAAGTTTGCAGACAGCAAAATCTTTTTTCCGTGCATTTCTGTGGCTTTCTCGCTCCATCTGCTAGGATCGCGATAACAAGTGGATAAGAGAATATTCTACGACTTCTGCTCTCTGATATCACCAGACAAACCAGATATCCTTCTTCCCTAATTTGATCAATAGTGTATACAACTCGTGGCAATCGTATCAAGCTGCCACGCGTTCGCTTCATCTCACTACTCCACACTCGACAACAATCAACGACACCGTCGAACATAGTTGCGTCTTCTGGTCTGAAGGTACGTTACTATCTACCAGCTGCTCGCATCAAGCTTGCAAGCAACCTGGCACAAGCATACCGCTTTGATTGAACAAGTCGTTCATCATGTCCTTGCCACCACCTCCAGGTCCTAAACAACCTTCATCTCTACCACCACGTCCGCCGTCGTCATTCAAACCAGCTTATTCGCCCGCGCCTTCATATTCATCACCTGGCACTACTGCCACCACTTCTACAGCTAGTCATGGAGCGAGACCAGCTGCTTTCACGGCATTTGCGCCTCGCGCGGTAGCTTCAAGTATACCGTATCGAAGCCGTCCTGCTGTTTCCGCCGCTCCACAACCTACAATACCATATCAGCAACCGGCAGCTCCAGGTTATTCGTCGACATACCAGAATCCGCAACAGTCTTACCAAGCCGGCGCACAGTCATACTACGGACAGCAATCGGGATACGGTGATAATCAATATGGCGCCTCTTCCGTTCCTCAAATCGCCAACCCATTCCCGGTCCCTGGTCAGGAGCGCAAGGGTTATGGACGTGATAGTGGTATAGACCCTGAAATGGAAGCTCAAATTGCGCAATGGCAGAGTGCGTACATGACAAATTCAAGCGATGATAGTTCAGCAGCTACAGGTCAGGCAAAACTCACCCGTCCTGCACATTCCGTTGCCAGCACTACGACCTCCGGGACACCGACATACAGTGGATCTGCGTCTCATACACCTGTTCCTACTCAAACCGACTCCAAAACAGTCGTCCGTTCAGGCGGCGGTCAGACATGGACAGATTCCACGCTTCTAGAATGGGATCCAGCGCACTTTCGACTTTTTGTCGGTAACCTTGCAGGCGAGGTCACCGATGACTCTTTGAAAAAGGCATTCTCAAGATACCCATCCATCCAGAAAGCGCGCGTGATTCGCGACAAACGAACAGAAAAGAGCAAAGGATACGGATTTGTCAGTTTTAGCGACGGCGATGATTATTTCAAGGCTGCGCGAGAAATGCAGGGTAAATATATCGGTTCGCATCCTGTTCTTTTGCGACGGGCGATGACGGAAGTTCGCCCTGTGCAGGATAAACGAGACAAGAAAGGCAAGAAGGGTGGACATGGAGGAGGAGGTAAAGGCCAACCACACGGTACAGTGGGTGGAGGAAAACCGAAGGGCGATGGCGTGAAGAAACAGGGTTATACCAGAGGTGGATTAAAGATTCTGGGTTGAGTAAGTGTATTATATACAACTAGGGGATAATCAAAGACTTAATTTATTCTCTAGCATCTGTTCATGTCTATATATGTAGGTCAACAACCATAGAGCTCAAGCATAAAGCAACGCCAAAACCAACTCCATCCAATGCTAAAAAGGGGGTTTATTCATAAAAACACTCGATTGAGCGAAGCCTCTCGCCTTTTCCTTTCGTTCCGCGCATGAATGCAATGAGCCGGAAAATCACAATCATCCCAACAATTCCTTTCCAGCGATTCCTTTGATTGCTTCCGAACAGCACTAGGACTCGAAGAAGAAGCGACAACGTGCAATCTCCCCGTCACAGGAACCAGTTTGAACGTATCTCCATCATCCATATCCTCGTCCTCATCATCTTCCTCGGCCTCGTCATCTTGATCGAAGTCAAGCGTACTTTCATCATCATCAGTGTCATCCCCATCTTCGTACCTCCTCCTCAGCGCATTGACCTGCTTCACATCCCGTCTCCACTCATTCCAGCCCTCCCACCCGCCATAATCGAATTGACTACGACAATACGTATTCCTCCGTTTCATATCCTGCCGAATCCTCGATCGACGAAAGTGTCGTTTGAGTCGTTGATTATATCGATGTCTGTCCAGCGCAGCGCCGCGTTTGAGGGGCAGCATGGGTTGACGACGAGCGTCTTCGGGGTTTTCGGCAGAGAGGAGAGAGGATAGTGGCTGATCTGCGAAAATCGGTTTGAATCGTTTGTTTCTTGGTGATGATGACGACGACGGTGGGTTTTGTTCGTCAGGCATGCACATGCGATGACTGCAGTTGAGGCAGCGGCTGGTTGTGCCTATGCGCCAGCTGCGGTTGCAGATGTGGCAGATCCATGTCCAGGACATGGGGGATTTGGGTTGTTCGAAGGGGTCGAAGTAAGAGATTGGTGAGGGCGGGGAGGAGGGGGGTGAGGTTGGTGAGTCTGTAGATGATGATTGCGAGGAAGTTGGGGACGGTGATGAAGAGGATGGATAGGAGGATGACGGTGGTGAGATTGGCCATAGAGTCCTGTAGGGCTTGCGAGAGCCTTGCTCGAGACGGGAGAGGAGTCGCATTTTGACCGTCTTTGATGACTTTGATGACTTTGAAGTTGTGAGTTGTGAGTTGAGAGTTGTAGACAAGTCCACTTGAGTGAGTATCTGAGGTGTCAGCTTGACTGTCAAACAGGCTGACTAGTTGCCCGACTGACTGATTGATTGCCCTGACTATCAGTCAAAAAGATTGAGCAGAGAGGCAAATCTCTTATACATGACAAACCCTTTCTATTGCCCTATGACAAACGTATTGTCACTGACCTCCGCCTCATCAACTACACAAAACAGGCCACAAAGAGTCACCAAACACAGACCTGAGCAGGGCAACAATCCCCATTGTGACAAACACTCACAATACAGTCACTACAATAAAGACTCCTTTTGGAGTGATTCATTCCAAAAACGGGGAACAACAACCATTCTAGACCCCCTGACAGATTGTACCTAGGTAGGCAGTCTGAGTCAAGTCATCTCATAAAGAAAATATTCAAATCTATTGTAGAGGTTTTAGCTTGTGTCCTGGATCTAGACAATGGTCTTTTGCCATCGTCCATTGATGGTCGTCTGGTGCTTTGTGGGATGACAAATGCTGTTCGATCTTGTGTACTGACCACATCTACATACGGAGTAGGATGACGACTGCAGTCCTACTGATCATGTCATCCTATGTACTCCGTATAGAGAACGTAGTCTTGATTTTCGACTCTTCAACAGAAATCAAGTATCTCAAAAACCCACCTAATCAGGAAACCAAAAATCAGGAACATTTCCCCAATTTAGCGATCTGATTGGCCGGATCGAGATGGCTGGACATGTAGTGGGTCCGACAACTAGCTCCCGCACACTAAACCATTTTAGTCCCTAGTCATCTAGCCACAACCAATAAGCATGTAGTATCGCGGTCGGGCACCCAGCCTCTCCTTCAGGAAAGAAATGGCTGGGTTCAATGCCTCAGGATCAGAAATACATATACGTCTCTTCTTCGATTCTGAGGATTGATTATTTTCTGTTCTTTACATATTCCTCTGTACAGCAGCTTTGGCTTGATTGAACGCATCGCTTCGATATATATATATATATATACCTGTTTGACATTGGAAACTTGGGTACCAGCGATCCACATTCCGCGATAAGCTAAGATAAACACTCTTATCGATAGGTATGTAAACATTCCATTCTAGATGTTACACCTGTCCTACCAGACGAAGACTAACGTCTATCGCAGTACACAAAAAATAAGAAGAAGAGAAGAAGCATAAAAGAGAAAAGAAGAAAGCAAAATGCAGCAAAACGACGTCATCGCTCTCATCGTCATCCTCCTCTTCGTCCTCCTGGCCATTGTTGGATTCATCATCTACGCCATGCAGAACCATATTCTCTTCTTTTCGAGGAGGAGGGTTGTTGATGAAGAGGAGGGGGAGTAAATAATCTCCGGGCTCTTTGATCCCATAATGAACTTTTTATACGACCTACGATATAGAACTATGACTTTCGATATTCACGTCCTACGACTCTACCTACATATTGATATATACCCCCCTCGACATTGGACAAAAACGCGTCACTACTGCTTAGCTCTACTGACTAAGTGACGATTGCATATGCATGCCACCAACGTTGTATACACGAACATAATGGCTGCACATGGAGTTTGGAGTTTATTTTCTATCTCGGACAATTTTTTTACCGCCTTTTTGGATATATTGGATATACGGCCATCTCGATGACATAAGATGAGATATGTTGATATTGTCTCCCCTTGTTTGTTTATATTCTTGAATGTATGATTACGCATGTATGTATGTATTTACCAATGCAATGATGCAATGTTATGATATATGCCGAATCTTCAAAGACTTCGAAGAGTGACTGCTATGCTAGCTTTTCTAGGTCGATTTCCCGGAGATGGGACGATTTCATGGGGAATTGAGTCAGAATGCTTCAAATTTCCCGGGTTTGTGGCAGCTGACACAGGCACAATGTCCTTGTTACTGTCAGGACTGCGAATCAGATAGGCAAATGCCTTTGATTCTATTGAAGGGAATTTCCGCTGGACCTTGTTATCAAAGAACTAGCCTATTGTCACAGGGCCTGGTTCAAAGGACTGGCAATGTTAGTAATCTCTGTCCGGCCTGTGAGAGATAGTCTGTCCTATATGCACGATTTCCTCTTCTCTGATATCGTACAGTGGGGCTGTGAGAGATAATTTGCCCTGAGAGTACAAGACTCATCTCTCTCTTCTCTTCCTCTCTCACACCAGGCATAATCCCACAACTCGCTGTTTAGGGTCGACTGGCAAGATGTATCCTATCAAGAGCATCCTCAAGGCTGTGCTGCCTCCTATGAGGATTTCACATATCCTAAAGTCTCCTCTGAAGTAAGAATATCTCTTCCGTACTGATGATTAGTGGTGACTGACACGTCCCAGGACTCCCCGTCTCCAGAAATTCCACACAAATCAACTCCCTTCTATGCATCCGGTGCATGAAAAGTCATCCTCTATCAAGGAGGTAACCTCTGTCAGCAATGCCATCGACACCGCCAAAGCCAAAACGGGCACTCCCTTGCCCTGCCCAACAACCTCCATCCCAAACCTGCAACAACATGCCAAAGAGCAACACGCCAAAGAGCAACACGCCAAACTATCCCTCCACTTCGACAGCGGCATCAAAGATCTCTGGAAAAAAATCTGGTTTGGCCTGTACCAAGTCGAAGGCGAAGATGAAGTCATCACGCACGCGACCCAGATCCGCGAACTGTATGCGAGCGCAGGTATGTCAGATCTTCTGCGTCAACCAGGCAACCAAGACGCAAATGTCTTCTTTCGCGGACATTGGGAGTTTATCGGATTGGGGAAACTGTCTGAAGTACTCGTCGAATCTGGACCGACGGACTGCTGGCCCGTCATTGGACGTTTGAAGGTGTACGAGGGTATTGCGTCGGAGACCATGCAGCGCATCTCCCTGCTATTGAAGCAGTACGAGCAACAAGCCGACAACGTATCCGAGCTGTATCACTTTTTGCAGTTTGCGGAGTCGTTTCATGGTGGACAGCCAGATGAGGAAACTCTGGATGCGGTGATGTTTTTGTTTCGCGAATACGCGGGTGAGATTGTAATGCCGTTGAAGAAGTTGGACTTGGAGATGGGTGCTTTGCAGCGCGATATCAAGAAGGAGGCGTTGATGTTGCATGGTCGTTTGGATGGGCCGGAGATGTTTCATTTCAAGACGGAGGTTCTTAAGTCTTGATTTTGGATTTGGTCGGATTCTCGATGATATTGACAACTATTGGAATAGAATAGACAGTGAATTAACATTGGATTCTCTGATTGAAGTGTCTTCTGCTTGATCATAGACAAAGTATGTGAGATGTGCATCCTGATTGGCTGCATCCGCATCTTAGGGTATTCCTCATCATCATCATCATCATCAACCACAACATCAATTCCAATCACATGCAGGGATTCCTTATGCATACTCATATCAATATCTGTACCAGTATCGAGCATCCCGATCTAGAACACTCATTTCTTGGACACAACGTATCTGATCCGAAGCATCCGAATACCAGCCATATTCGCAAGGAATGATATCACCATGAACACAACATCAACGACAATCCCTGAATGTAACCATACAGCCACTCCACACAAGCAGATCTTGTTCCCTGTGTACCTTCTATCCTTCGTCGGGTCTGCTAACTAGGGGATAGTTCAGGCATGTCGAGCGAGGTGGTACAAGAAGGCAAGGATCGTGGTGCATTAAATCAGTTATGAGCCAAGTAAGACCGCGAATCGAGACAATCGAGCGAATCACTGCCCTTGCCAAACGCGTAATACATTGATTAGATTTGCTTCTGGACAAATTTCGTCCGTCGAGTAATTAGATAGTTTATTTTCTCTTGTCTTTCTAAGTGAAGGTTGTCGCGTTATCTCCGTTCCTGCTGTGTACACTGGCATTACGTCACAGATGTCTATGGTTCGCTCTTTCCTTAAGTCCGTTATGATATCGTCTACTTATACCGAAGTATGCCTAGAAGAACATATGTTCATATTTCTGCTCTTTCATGCCAATGGCTTTTCATTATCTTAGGCGAACATAGTCATCTCGCCAGCCATCGATGGCTACCTCCGATACAGAGCTGCGTGACCACCACGCGAGCTCCGACAAGTCCCTATCTGAAGGTACAAACTACAATGACTCCAGCTCAGAAGAAACCGAGTTTGCGCCTGTTCGTTCTGGAACGTCTCGTCCACAGCAATACGATGAACACTCCTCCGAGAATCACGAAGCTGAAGACGAAGACGAAGACGAGGAAATCTCCCTAGCCAGACGACACACCACAAACTCCTCCTTCGGCAGGGAACAAACAAACGAAGACTGGGCCGAGATCGAGCGCCTAATGTCGCGCATGTTCGGTCGCGAACGAAAAGAACATTCCGAGGAAGAAAAGACGAGACATTCCGGTGTTATATGGAAGAATTTGAATGTCAAAGGTGCTGGGTTGGGTGCGGCGTTACAACCTACTGTGGGGGATTTATTTATGGCTTTGCCTAGGAAGATTAAGGGGTTGCTTACGAGGGGGAGAAAAGGGGCGGGGACGAATGTGCCTGTTAAGACTATTTTGCATGATTTTACGGTTGGTTGTTTTTGTATGGCTTGTGTGGGTATGTCTAATGTTTAGTAGGGATGTGTACGGCCTGGTGAATTGCTGCTGGTCCTTGGAAGACCGGGGTCAGGATGTTCAACCTTCCTGAAAGTGATTGGAAACCAGCGGGCTGGATATGAAGAGATCGAAGGAGAGGTTTCATACGGAGGCACAGATCCACAGACCATGGCAAAGAATTATCGTTCCGAAGGTGTCTACTCCATTCATCCTCAATATCTACTCGTTCTAACGTGCAAATTTACAGTCTCGTATAACCCCGAGGACGACCTCCATTACGCTACCCTCACCGTCAAACAAACACTCAACTTTGCACTTCAAACCAGAACTCCAGGCAAGGCATCCCGAAACCAAGGCGAAAGTCGAAAGGACTACCAAAAGACCTTTCTCAGCGCCATCACGAAACTATTCTGGATAGAGCATACCATGGACACTAAGGTAGGCAACGAGTTGATACATGGTATCTCCGGAGGAGAAAAGAAACGAGTCTCTATCGCCGAAGCAATGATCACAAAAGCTAGCACGCAATGCTGGGATAACTCCACCAAGGGACTCGATGCCAGCACGGCCCTGGAGTATGTCCAGAGTTTGCGCAGTTTGACCAACATGGCCCAGGTTTCGACTTTGGTTGCTCTATACCAGGCAGCTGAGAGTTTGTATAAACTTTTTGATAAAGTTGTGTTGATTGAAGAAGGTCGATGCGCGTATTATGGCCCAATAGACAAGGCAAAAGCGTACTTTGAGAATCTTGGCTTTGAATGTCCTCCACGTTGGACGACACCAGACTTTTTGACTTCGGTTAGCGACCCTCATGCTAGACGTGTCAAATCCGGCTGGGAGAATCGGATTCCGCGAACGGCAGAAGAATTCGAAAGTATCTATCTGAAGAGTGACCTACATCAAACTGCTCTGAAAGATATTCAAGATTTTGAGCAAGAGCTGGAAAAGCAAGAAGAGGAGCGTGAAGCTGCTCGAAGTACTATCAAACAGAGGAATTTTACACTGCCTTTCCACCAGCAAGTTCTGGCTCTCACCAAGAGACAGTTCCTGGTCATGATTGGAGATCAGCAATCGTTGTACGGCAAATGGGGTATGATTCTGTTCCAGGCTTTGATTGTTGGAAGTCTTTTTTACAACCTTCAGCCGACAAGGTAGGATCACGTCAACAACCTTCAGATGAAATGATGCTAATTTTAACAGCGCCGGCGTCTTCCCTCGCGGTGGTGTCATGTTCTATATTCTCCTCTTCAACTCGCTACTTGCCCTTGCTGAACTCACCGCAGCGTTTGAAAGTCGGCCAATTCTGTTGAAGCATAAAGCATTGTAAGTGGACACACGAGCTGGTTGCATGATTTACTGACATTTGTAGTTCCTTTTATCGACCGTCGGCATATGCCTTGGCTCAAGTGGTGGTTGACATGCCACTTGTTGCAATCCAAGTCATTATATTTGATCTCATTGTCTACTTGTGTGTATCCTGTCCTAGCTGTGTTGTTCGATGGACTAACTCGCGTAGCATGTCGGATCTATCACGGACGCCGTCGCAGTTCTTCATCAATCTTTTGATTATATTTGTCTTGACAATGACCATCTACTCTTTCTTTCGGGCCATGGGCGCTCTATGCTCCTCTCTCGATGTTGGTATGTTGCATGGATCATGTCTAGTTATTGCGATAAAGTCTAATGAAAAACAGCCACTCGAATAACTGGAGTTGCCCTGCAAGCTTTGATTGTATATACCGGTACGTACTTTGATCAGGCTACCAGGGAAATGCTAATAGGTTATACAGGCTACCTCATTCCTCCTTGGAAAATGCACCCCTGGCTTAAATGGCTTATATGGATCAACCCAGTTCAGTACGCCTTTGAAGCTCTCATGGCCAACGAATTTTACAATCTCAACATCGAATGTGTTCCACCTTATCTTGTCCCTGAAGGTCCAGACGCATCTCCGCAACATCAAAGCTGCTTTCTTCAAGGCAGCCAACCAGATCAAACAGTTGTGCAAGGTAGCAACTACATTGAGGCAGGATATACATATTCGCGATCTCATTTATGGCGCAATTTCGGCATCATAATCGCCTGGCTTATTTTCTTTGTCGTGTTGACTATGATTGGAATGGAATTGCAAAAGCCGAATAAAGGAGGCAGCTCTGTGACTGTGTTCAAAAGAGGCCAAGCACCAAAAGATGTCGATGATGCTTTGAAGAATAAAACAAACCCTGGAGACGAGGAAGATGGAAATCAAGTCCAGAACAACGTCAATACGGAGCAGGAATCTGCGGAAGGAGAAAAGAGTGTTGAAGGTATTGCGAAGAACACGGCTATATTTACTTGGCAACATGTGAATTATGACATTCCGGTAAAAGGAGGCCAGAAGAGGCTTCTGGACGATGTTCAAGGTTACGTGAGACCTGGTCGACTGACTGCGATGATGGGTGCTTCTGGTGCCGGGTGAGTGTCATGAATGTTCATCCAGGATTACCACTGATAATATCTACAGAAAAACCACTCTTCTCAATGTTCTTGCACAGAGAGTTAATACAGGAGTCGTTACAGGCGACTTTCTGATCAACGGCCGGTATGTTCATTTTGAACCGCGAAGTGACTGCATTCTGATGAATTATTTTAGAGGACTGCCCAAAAGTTTCCAGAGAGCAACAGGATTTGCAGAACAAATGGACGTCCATGAGCCTACCGCTACTGTACGAGAGTCACTAAGATTCTCCGCCAGACTTCGACAACCGCGTGAGGTTCCTCTACAAGAAAAGTATGACTACTGCGAGAAGATCATTGATTTGCTAGAGATGCGGCCAATAGCAGGTGCTACTGTAGGTTCTGGCGGCTCAGGACTGAACCAGGAACAACGCAAGCGTCTCACGATTGCAGTCGAGCTGGCAAGTAAACCTGAACTACTTTTGTTTCTCGATGAACCAACATCTGGTCTGGACTCACTTGCGGCGTACAATATTGTCCGGTTCCTTCGCCGCCTGGCTGATGCCGGCCAAGCTGTATTGTGCACGATCCATCAGCCATCTGCAGTGCTGTTTGAGCAGTTTGATGATCTGCTACTGCTGAAGAGTGGAGGCCGTGTTGTCTACCACGGAGAACTAGGTTCAGATTCCCGCACTTTGATAGACTACTTTGAGCGCAACGGTGGAAAGAAGTGTCGGAGGGATGCAAATCCCGCAGAGGTATGTCAATTCTTCCATCTACACAATCAAGTATGCTTACTCGGAATAGTACATGTTGGAAGTGATTGGAGCCGGCAATCCAGACTACAAAGGCCAAGACTGGGGAGATGTCTGGGCCAGTTCGAAAGAACATGACGCTCGCACAAGAGAAATCGAAGAAATCATTCAATCGAGACGAGATGAAAAGACAAGTCAAGAAACAAAAGATGATAGAGAATATGCCATGCCGATATGGACGCAGATGATGGCGACTACAAAGCGCTCTTTTATAGCATATTGGCGGGCGCCTGAATATCTTCTTGTATGTATTCGTCTAACTAACGATTTATCAGTGCTGACCTTTGAAGGGCAAATTTATGCTTCATATATTCACCGGTCTCTTCAACACCTTCACATTCTGGAAACTTGGACACAGTTACATTGACATGCAGTCGAGACTGTTCTCCGTTTTCATGACTCTAACAATCTCACCTCCACTCATTCAACAGCTTCAACCACGATTCCTCCATTTCCGAAATCTATACGAATCCCGCGAAGCCAAAGCAAAGATATACTCCTGGCCAGCCTTCGTCGTCAGCGCAGTTCTGCCCGAGATACCATACTCAATCGTAGCAGGCTCCATTTACTTCAACTGCTGGTACTGGGGCATCGGTTTCCCTCGAGACTCGTTCACTTCTGGTTTTACCTATATTATGATCCTCCTCTTCGAGCTTTACTACATCGGATTCGGACAATTCATTGCCGCTCTCTCGCCCAACGAACTATTCGCATCACTCATCGTACCAGCCTTTTTCACCTTTGTGGTCTCTTTCTGCGGTGTCGTGGTTCCTTATTCGGGTCTTCCCAGTTTCTGGAAAGCATGGATGTACTGGCTTACACCGTTTCATTATCTACTTGAAGCATTTCTGGGTGTTTTGGTGCATGATCAGCCGGTGCAATGCGTGGCTCGTGAGGAAGCGAGATTTACGCCTCCGCCGGGCTCGACGTGTCAGAATTATACCAGTGCTTATACAGCTCAAGCGGGAGGGTATGTAACCGATTCAAGTGACGGAATGTGCTCTTTTTGCGCATATGCTACTGGTGATCAATTCGTATGTCTCCTCCTTCTTGTTAAGGGTTATTTAAACTAACATTATGACAATAGGCTCGCAGCTTCAACGTGTTTTATTCTTATAAATGGCGTGATTTCGTATGCTTCCGTTCGTCGCTCTTATGAATCAACATCCAACTAATTTCTATTGATAGGGCATATTCTGGGCATACATCCTCTTCAATTTCTTCGTGGTCTTCGCACTGTCATGGCTTTATCTTCATGGCGTCCAGGACCTGAAGAAAGTGCTGAGTGTACGAAAGGCGAAGAAGAGCAGCAAATCGACGCACAATTCAAGTGGTGGAATGAATGAGAAGAGTCGTCCGGGGTCGACTTCTTCTAATGAGTAGGTTGATTTTCTGCTTTTTTTTCATTTGTATAGATGAGTTGGAAAAGAGGATTGTAATTTAGTAAATTGGTGTTGTGGGTCTGTAAGTTATAGATTTATGCCATGGAAACATTGAGGCATGTACATGTTGCGGCGAATATCTCTACTCAATTTACAATTAAAACGATGAGCATATTACATCGATCAATCACACCCAGTCAGTTTTCAACTGTTTAATGTCGTTCCGGTCATACCGCTGCCTAACACAACCCAAGCCCTTGGCAGTACACAATAAGCATCGCCAAACCCGCCAAAGAATAACGCTTATTCATTCCACCTTTTCTCGGATATATATATGATTGGCTGCGCAGATGGATTATTCTGAAACAGACCCAGCAAAGAAATTAAGAAAATAAGCATCCTCTGAGGCTGTGAAGAGAAAGATTCTTGGCGACAAACGGGCGGAGTTTGGGAGTGGAGTTGCCTGATTGGGAAAGTTAGGGCTATGATCTGTGGAACATGGAAGGAACAGTTGGGGCTAAGATTGGGTGTATTTACTAGACCGGAGTTAAGTGATACGGGAGTTGATCTTTTAGGATGATCTATCTCTCTTTTAGATACCTGACAATCTTCTTAACGATTCATGAGGGTTTAAGAATATCTTCTCACATACGTACAATGCCACCATGACTCCCAAGACGAGCCTCTTATTCTCCTTCCTCCTGAGACCTCGTCGCATGCTTTTATGGCTCTCCATTATCCTCGCACTATTCATCTTCCAACATCTTCTCTCCAACGCAAACCCTCACACAACCAACGACGGTGTCGATGCCGACAACACAAAACCCCGATTCTTGTACCGCTCACACTTTCGCGACGATCCAGACTTGGAGTACGAAAAGAGGATAGCGAATGCGCTGCAGGGTATTGAGAGGACTGTATTAGAAGAAAATAATGGGGAATTTCTGGCCGAAGAACGGATTTGGCAGATTGCGAGGGATGAAGGGCAGAGGGGTGATGATTCAAGGGCATTTGAGAGGCGGAATCGATTATGGAGATATTCTGTAACCCCTTCCAACACTCTCTTCAAAAAAGTCTTTGGTTTGGCTGGCTGACGGTGAGGAAAGTTGATGACAGACGACAAAGCAACCCACTTCATCGACAACGTTTTATCTGCCGTCCCTGAGATCGCGCACGTCTACCATTCATACCCCTACTACGTCCTCCGCACAGATCTCCTCCGCTATCTCTTACTCTGGTACTACGGCGGTTTCTACGCAGACATGGACGTCTTCCCCGCTCGCGCGATCAAGGACTGTCCAGACCTGGAAACCGTCTTCTTCTCGACCCAAAACAAGCACTTCGGAAACGTCTCACTGGTGGTTGGCATTGAGCTCGATGAGCCCTATGTCTCTGATAAGGGTATGCGTGAATGGCGCTGGACGCGACGATATGGGTTTCTGCAATATACGATGTATGCGCCGCGGCGGTTTAGCCCTGTGTTGAGAGAGATTGTTACCAGAGTCATGGCGCATACAAAGCAGCATAATGGCCACATTGCGAATCGTTATCTGTTTGGGTACACTGAGAAGGAGATATTGGGTATTTCGGGTCCGGATGTTGTCACGGATGCTGTGTTGGATGTTTTATCTGCTACACTGCCACCTACACATAGGTTGATGAATATATCCATGGAGAAAGATGCGGGGATTGATAATCTGCCTGTCTCGAATGTCACGGGTGAAACACTGAGAAGAGTGACGTGGGCCCCGTTTCATGGAATTGACAAAACGGTTTGTGTTGATGATGATGAAGCACTGGAAAAGGGCTCAATGGGGGGCATATGTGTCCTGCCGGTTAATGCGTGGGGGAACGGGCAGAGACATAGCGGTTCGGAAGGTTTTGGGAGTGCGAGGGCGTGTGTGAATCATAGGTTTAGGGGGTCGTGGAAGAAGGGGTGGTGGGAGTCTCATTTTGGTTGAAGTCTTTTTGGGGCAGGATCATGGATGATGTTTTTACTTTGTTTGTTCGGCTTTGATACCCATTCCATTTTATGGACTTTTCTTTGTTGCAGTCTCCTAGCCAATTTGAACAACCTGATGCCTATATCATTCAACATTCAGTATAAATCAACTTAGATGTATAGAGTTTAGGTTCGATAAAGCCGAATATGTAACCAAGATTAAGCGTCGATCTGTGTGGGGAAGTCGGCTACATGTTCAGCCACGACCAGTTGACAACTGCGTATATTTATAAAGATAATGCATATACCTAGGTACAGATTGAATAAGAATAATACCCCTACCAACATCAATAAGTAGCATCAACATGATTTCCTCCTCGAGCAGAAGTATTCTCTCCAAGCGCATTTTGGCATCCGCGTCCCCCACAATATGGCGCTCTACTCGGACTGGGGTACAGATCAAATCATGGAAACATGCATCTAACAAGAACCATACACGCCGATTCTCAACATCAAGACCATGTCACGAATTAATGGATCTGACCGGATTCACCGAAGAACAACTCACAGTCCGCGAAGCAGTGTCGCAAATATGCTCTCAATTCCCGTCCTCATACTGGCAGGAATGCGATCAAGAAGAGCAAGATCCCAAGGAATTCCATGCTGCGCTTGCCAAAGATGGATGGTTGGGTATTGCATTGCCTGAAGAACTTGGTGGGTCGGGATTAGGTATGATCATCTACAACTACTCTCATATGTACGAGAGGTATTGATGTTTTGAAGGAATCTCGGAAGCTACAATGATGATGCAAACCATCACCCAATCCGGCGCAGGCATGGCAGGCGCACAATCCATACACGCAAATGTCTACGCAACCCAACCACTAGCCAAATTCGGCACTAAGGAGCAAATCGAAAAGTTGATTCCCAATATCATTCATGGTACCTGGCGTACGTGTTTTGGTGTTACGGAACCCAATACGGGCCTTGATACGTTGAGACTCAAGACGAGTGCAACCAAAAATCCGAGGGATGGTACGTACCTTGTTTCTGGGCAGAAGATTTGGATTACGTGTGCACAGGTTGCGTCTGTGATGATTCTGCTGGCGCGAACGACGCCGCTTGAAGAGACTCACAGGCCGACGGAGGGGTTATCCATGTTTGCTATTAGCCTCGACCGCAGCAATCCTGGGATAGAATTGAAAAAGATTAGGAAAATGGGTGGCAGAGCTGTCGATGCCAACGAGGTCTTTTTCGATAATTACGAAATCCCCGCTGACACTCTAGTCGGCAAGGAAAATGACGGGTTCAAAATCATTCTTCACGGAATGAATGCCGAGCGGTGTCTGCTCGCTGGAGAAGCTCTTGGTCTCGGATATGCTGCCTTGGAAAAGGCCTCGCTATACGCCAAAGAAAGACAGGTGTTCGGGCGGCCGATTGGCAAGAATCAAGCCATCGCCCATCCTCTAGCAGACGCATACATGAGACTCGAAGCTGCGAAACTGGCTACATATCACGCAGCACGCATGTACGATGCTTCCAAGACTGACAGCTCGATCTCATTTCAAGCCGTAGGGACGGCTTGCAATAGTGCTAAATATTTAGCTGCAGAAGCGGCTTATACGGCGTGTGAACGGGCTGTTATGACGCATGGTGGTATGGGTTACGCGGTGGAATATGATGTTGAGCGATGGTTGAGGGAGTGTTTTGTGCCACGTATTGCGCCTGTTAGTCGCGAGATGATTTTGAACTATATTAGCGAGAAGGTGCTGCATCTGCCGAGGAGTTATTAGTTCATCATCGAATATAAATATAGCTTATCAACAGCGAAAGGTCAATTTGGGGAGTCAGAATTGAAAACAATAAACTTGTGTTGTTGATTTAAGATGATCGGCAATTAGACGCAAGTTGATCACGTGATGTCCAAAACACGCCGAGAAGATCGACCGGCATTTGCTCGAGAGATCCCCCCAGATTACTTGATTGGGCTTGGATTATTACAAGCAACGTGGTTTTGAGCTCATTGAGCTACTGCTTCTGGATCAGTACTGTCCTGACTAACTATGCACGATCGTTGAAAGATACCCATTTGCGCCTTTTGTCCCCCTTCGTTACGCTAGCGTTTACTCCTTCCCCGTATTCCGCATATTCAACACCTGGCCAAGTCGCGCGAAATGGTCGACACTGAAGATCAAACAAAAAGTCCCGCAGACTCAGCCGCAGGCGACGACGGCGGACATTCAGGTGCAGCCAAAGGCACCGCCGCCAAGGACAAAGAATGCCAATACTGCCATCAAGCATTCACATCCTCCTCGCTCGGCCGACATCTCGATCAATACCTCTTCAAGAAAAAGCCCGACGGAATCCATGATGTCGAAGAGATTCGTCGAATTCGCAGTAGTATAACCCGGCGACAGGCGCGCACCTCCACCAAACATGAAAGCCCAGACGTAGGCACGCGCAAAGGTCAGAATGAGTCTCCTAGCGGTAGCGCTCATGAGACCTCGGCGCGTCCGCGAGAAGGGCCTCGGTTTCTTTTCAATACACCTTCGTGGCATGCGACGGGCGTAATAAACAATCTTTCCGAAAGTACTTCGCAAGACGTAGCCAATTCTTCGCGCGTACCCGTGTCTCATTCGCCTGGTTCATTGGATTATGCGGGTCGGAACTCGAAGACTAAAGATGCGGATACTGTCAGAGCTCTGGAATTGGCTTTGCAGGAGGTTTTGGATAATATCAAAGCTGCGACGTAAGTATATGTATGCGTTTACCGCATGAGATGTGCAAGAAGCTAAGATGCTAATGATCGTAATTTAGAAACACAACCCGCCCTCGACTGTCACCTTTTGAATTCGATGTCCAGGCCGAGACCTTTCCCTCGCTCGTCCTCAAACTACTCCCTCCTCCTCCGGCACTATTTGCAACTCAGCCCTTTGCAACCAGCACATCATTCCCGCTGGATCCTCCCAGTGCGGGCCAGGTCGATCTAGTCCGTCATGCTCTCAAAGCGCATATCGACAAATGGCGTACTGAACAACTAGGAATGTCGCATACGACGAACCAGACCGGTAGTCGAACAAAGAACAACCATGTCAATGATCCTCAGATGATCCATGCAACAGCCCAACAACACGACGAAATTAGTTCGCGCCATCTCGACTTGGCCTATCAAAACTGGATGATGTTGTCTCTAGAAGTCAAAAAACACACATGGCAACTAGAGCTCACAAGGGCCTTTGTGCGCGAGTCGGAAAAGCGGAAAGATCTAGAAGCCCAACTCAACAGAGTGCAACAAGAAGCCGAAAAGCTGCGAGCGCAAAACGAGCGGCTCAGTTCCTGCCAATGGCCGCGAGAATTCGCGCTGTTCCCACCAGATACGCTACCATTGCCGCGGGATGCAGCTCGTGAGCTAGACGCGATGGACAACAGCTATACCAGCCCCGAGTCTTCACGCTGGGATTACGACCAGCTAGTCGCAAAATGGAAGCGTGTTGTCATGCACGACAAAAGCATGGGACGAGTCGGGGCGTCCTCGTATAGAGGAAACGACGAACCAACTCCTGAATCCACTATACGCCCAAAACTAAATGCCCCAGGCGCCGAAAACCACAGCGAGTTCCCTTCCTTCGGGTACGTTGCGCCAACAACGACGACCTCGTCTAATATACCCACCCAACAGCATACATCGCCTTACGATGCTGCGCATCAAAGTACATACAACACGCACCAGGCGGCGAAACGGCAACGACTCATGAACGGGAGTGGGAAAGATGTCGGCCCTGTTGCAGAAAACGACCATTACAGGAGCAGTCCACAACTCGCGAATGGGAATACCACGGGATGGAGTCCGGCTTCAGTACAGTCACTTTTGGCCTCGAGCAATCCACCGTCTACTTCTGTTCCTGCAAATAGCAATCGATATGGCCCTTCCTAAGGGCTATGATGATGTGAATGAGAATCTTGAGCGTTTTGTCGATTGTTTTCTTTTTTTATTGTACTTTGTATTTGGTGTCTACATGTGTGATGTAGTGCAATATGTACTTGAGCGTCGTGTTTTTGCCCACATTTACGGAACATACTTGCATAGGAGGGAATAATTATGGATGTAATGTATATTGTTGAACATACCCAAAGTCAAATACGGTTTATAATCTATCTATCTATCTAGCCATACTGGCGAAAAAAGTGTCCAAAAGAACTTGAGAAGCTCATGTATTATATCATTTATTATATCTGTCATGCAGACAACGGCGACTCCGTCATCTGCCTCACATTCAAATTCACCCTCTTCCTCCCCATCCACCCTCGCCAATAAGGATACTCTGGTCCCGGCCAATCGCACAACCAACGGGGACACGTCTCCGGTATGATTTTCGGTACACCATGCCACGCAAACCTCGATGGACCGGACATGTACACCGCATCCCCGGAACGAAGTCGGATAACTTCGCATCCTTCACCGTCGTCGTGGCTGATCATGAAGAGCGCGTCGCAGCCGATACTGACGCTTATAAGGCCAATGTCGCATTGTTCGCTTACATCGCGGTGCATGGATAAAGTATCGTTGGCAGAGTAGAAGTTGACGATTGCCGCTTGGGCTTCTGTTTCGGGAAACGCGGCGCGTAGTAAATGCGCAATATCTGTTGGGAAGGCGGGTGGTTGGCCTTCGGGGTAGACTTTGGTGGTCCAGTTGTATTGCCCGCCGAGTGTGACCCAGCGGAGCTTTTTGTCGAGCACGGCTTGGATTGTCATGGGTTTGTGGACGTGAGGGTCTTTGGGTGCAAAGGTGGATGTTGGATCGGCTTGAAAGAAGGAGATTGGGGATCGATTAGGGGCTTGGGGGTATTCAATGTCATAGTGTAGATGTAGATTTGTTTGATGTTCTGGGGCTGAGAGATCCCGGTGAAGCATGAGATCGAGCAACTTTGTCTGAACTGTTGGTGGATATAGAGATGGAAGCATATGAAGACCTGCAATACGTCTCAGTCACGCGAAACTCAGATACAGGTTTCGGGGCTAATTACCAGATACTTTCTTATGTGTCAAGATAGGAATGTCCTCAATAAGAACCCCGCCATGATTATTCCCCTCACTCGAAGAGTTTCCAGCCTTGCCCACAAACTCATCAAACGCCAGGCGAAGATCTTTACTATCTAAAAACCCGGATATCGCAAATGGATTGGGCAGATTGTCGACGTCTAATTTATTCAAATCGACAATGTCTTCGTCATGATCGATCTCTGGCAGCTTGATTTTGAGATATTTCTTGTAGAGATCGCGCACTCTTTCTGGAGGGCGATCATGGGCGTTGAGACCTTTGATTGTTGCCATTTTGGGACCGCCACCAGTTCATGATGATGTCGCTATGAATTTGTAGCGGGTGTGATTGTAACGTGCGGGTTGAGAGTCGATAGACTTGACTATCACATCTCTCACTAACTCTCGACCTAGTCAGATATGTCTGAACGCAGCCTCGAGAGAAGAAATGCAAAGAAGTAGAAATTCAACGACTGTGGAATTTGACAGAAAAAGGCAAGTGCCTTCTTTCCTTCTAGAAGCTTTTTAGCGCCTTTAGCGCGACGTATCACCACGTGACGTAGCCTGGCTCTCTCACCGCCTTGGACGCGGCGGCGCTTTCCTTTTTTTTGTTTTTGTTTGTGTACAAAACGCCAACTCCAGCTTGGGCTTAGCTGGTCTGCCGTAGTCACTCAAGTCTCAAGGCTTCATTCAGCCCACCATCACATCCATTGGTTGACGGACATTGCCTTCGGACTTGCTCAGTCGTGTCCTTTGTTGTTTACATATTGATACCTGTCAACCATCTCGACTACCCTCTCATGATGTACTGTTGAGGTTGTTGATTTGTTTTTCAAGCATACTAACCAACAGGAACCCCACGAGCATCACGCGATTGAGCAGTCTGTGTTGTTTTCGCCAAAATCCTTTCTTTCTATCAATTACCGCTGCGTCAACTTGCTTCGAAACTCTACTTCCAACTGTCACACTCGCCAGCCAACATGGAGAATTACGAAAAGATCGAAAAGATTGGAGAGGGTATGCTCCCTTGCCCCACTGTCGCCTTTTTAAGATTTTATACCTCTCATCGTGATTGATATATTGACTATTCTTGGATAGGTACCTACGGTGTCGTCTACAAGGCGAGAGACCTCAACCATAACCGTATCGTGGCACTCAAAAAAATCCGTCTCGAAGCCGAAGATGAGGGCGTTCCCAGCACCGCAATCCGAGAAATCTCGCTATTGAAGGAAATGAACGACCCCAACATCGTCCGCCTATTCGATATCGTGCACGCAGACGGCCACAAGCTCTACCTCGTTTTCGAGTTCCTCGACCTCGACCTCAAAAAGTACATGGAGGCACTCCCCGTCAGCGAAGGTGGTCGTGGAAAGGCCTTGCCGAATGGATCGCACATCAACATGAACCAACTCGGTCTAGGAGAGGCTATGGTCAAGAAGTTCATGGCACAACTCGTGGAAGGTGTTCGTTACTGTCACAGTCACAGAATCCTTCACCGTGATTTGAAGCCACAGAATTTGCTTATTGACAGGGAGGGTAATCTGAAACTGGCCGATTTCGGTCTTGCCAGAGCGTTCGGTGTTCCCTTGCGCACCTACACACACGAGGTAAGTCTTGACTTCCCTACATAGCGGAATTTGGCTAATGTTTTAGGTTGTGACGTTATGGTACCGCTCGCCTGAAATTCTTCTCGGTGGACGTCAGTACTCGACTGGTGTTGATATGTGGTCTGTTGGAGCTATTTTTGCCGAGATGTGCACTCGCAAACCACTCTTCCCGGGTGACTCAGAGATCGACGAGATCTTCAAGATCTTCCGGTATGCATTGATCTTACCTCCTCCCCCGCTTCCACGTCTGACTTTGATAGATTGCTCGGAACTCCTGACGAAAACACATGGCCCGGTGTTTCCTCTTTCCCCGACTTCAAGCCTTCATTCCCCAAATGGAGACGCAACATGAATACTCCTCTGGTGTCTGGACTGGAGCCCGCTGGACTGGAGCTTCTCGAAATGCTCCTCGAATACGATCCCGCACGTCGTATCTCGGCCAAGCAAGCCTGTGCACACCCCTACTTCGCACAAGGCAGTGAATACTACTCTGGCCGCACTCGTGTCCGTTAGAACTGAGATGTCAGTTTTAAGCCTTATCTTTATGATCATTTTATGATTAATTCTCTCCTCGCATGTGAAAAACGCCTGTAAATGACCATTGATCACGTGGTTTTTCAGACTCAGAGGCACCGAGAATTCCATTCCACGTCACGTTCTACGACCCCTCCTATGTCCTTCTTCTAACCTATACGGTACATTTCATTTCCTTTTGTGTCTAGGCGTCTTTTCATTGTGTGGTTCCGTATGGGAGTATTCTATGTGGCATAAGCAACGGATAGGAGAGAGATGGAAATTGGTGGATGGGTAAACTGTTTTATATTGTTGATTGATGGAATTATCCACATAATACATACCCCTGGTTTTTTTTTTTTTTTCTTTTTTTTTTTTTTTTTTCTCTCTTGATATGCAATACACTATTCTCTTCGGCTTTGTTCGGTTTTCAGTATCGCTTCGCTTTCCATTGACTCTCTAGTCTCGAGATACTACATGTGCCCACTCCTCGCTACATGACAGGTTTCAATTCGCTCTCTTTCGACTTTTTGCTGTCCAGTTCGGAGTTAAGATCATCTGGCAACAATTTCGATCCGTCAGATTGCCAAATCACCAACTCGTCGCCTTGATCAATGCCAATATTTGACAACACCACTTCCGCCATTCTGCTGCACAACGCTGATGATCTTCTTGATCACGACAGCCAACTTCTTGAGATCAGCTTGATGGTCCTCCTCCCATCGCTTAATGTCAAGAGCGACATCTTCGACTTGCGGTATCACGAATAGGCCTTGCTTGTGATATGCGCGGACGAGCCTAGGAGTTTGAGATACCCATAACTGCGGAATGACTTCTTGAATCTTGATTGGCTTGTAGGCGGTAAGTGTCTTGATTTCGAGCGTTGATTTGATGGGTACTGCTTTGCCTTCTTTCTTGATCCTCAATTTGGACTTCGCAGAAGCGGGAGATGCAGTAGAAGAAGTTGGTGGTCCAAGAGACAATTTATTGATCAGCGAGGTAAGATCGTCGTCGCCGTCCGTCTTTTTAGTCTTTGTTGATGGTGATGCATTATCGATATACCCGTCTGTCTCGTAACGAACCACGAACTTCAGATCACTGAACTGATATGAAATGATCCTTGATGTCCAGTGCTGCCACTAATCTGATCGCTAGTATACGCCTTTTCGAACTCGTGGCCTACCCAACGAAATCATGTAGTCCCACAAGTCTCGAAACCTCAGCCTCTGAATGACAGAATATTGCAATGTCTTCGATGACCTCGACCTTGATGGTAAATGGTTCCAGTCCATTTTGCTCAGACTTGGGTTGATGAATGACAAGAGTTTGCGGACGTTGTTTCGATCAGTCACGAGATTAACCGACTGAAAGTCGAATGATGGGTTTGTGATGTTCAAGGTTCGAGTGGACCATCTGGACGGCGGGCAGCGTTCTGAGCTGAGTAGATAAGGCCAGAGTCCTTTGCTACTTTTTGGGGGGGTCTTTGGAGGAGATTAAAGGGCAGGGCTGCCTGGGACAGCGATTGTGGGCTTAGGCGCGTCGATCCAGTTGTAAGAGGACAAATGATTTACATCGGTGATTGATGCTGTGGCCGTTGGTGCGCTTTCTGCCAGATTTGCACGCAGAATATCTGCTATCTTGGTGGAAGGCATCGTAGGTGATGAAGCTCGTCACTTCGAGATACCCTTCAGGGGATGTGGGCAGGCTAACGGTTGTGCTGCTCGTATGAGCTTGAGCAATGGTGGAGAAGATACTTAAACCCCTGAGAGCTGGGCAAATAGATTTGATTCCCTTACAAATGATAGGCTACATCGAGAGCGTCTGAAGGACAGTGCCGTCAACCAAACAGCCAGTTAGAAAGGAACGACGCCTGACTCATTAGCCCCTCAATCAATCGAAATTAAGTCCTTCATATTCGGTGGTGAGCATTTATGTCTGCTGAATGGCCCAAGTAAACTGCAAGACAGCATAACTCCTTGAACGCCAGTTCCTTCCTTTTCTCGTGTCCCGCCTACAGCAATTCCTGGACACTGTGGAGCAAGTTCTTCTTCATTTGTAAAGCAAGAGGTACATATGAGAACAGACTCGACATTTCCTACACGCCGTGCAATCGAGATAGAGTGAAGATATGCCACTGGTCATAAGTTGTCTCCTCGAGGGCCTTCAGATTTTCGTCTCGGGAGGATCCAGACGGATACAAGTGGGCATAAGCTTTGGAAATGAGGATGGAAACATTGTGAATGGCAAGGCTGCACTTCGCCAAATGGAGATGCATAGAAATTCACGACGCCAACAAGCTAGAGGATATGATGTAAAGATAGGATACACTTTGGGATTTCTGCCAGGTTTTTCAAATCGCGCTTCATGAAGTGTTCGGGATATACACAACAGGGGTCATTTACCGAGACCATCTACGGCTAGATATTTCCTACGAGTTACTACATTTGCCAGGCTATGACGGAACCAGATCATTCCTTAGACCATTACATACCCCTACGCTCAATTTTTCTGCTTGAGTCTTTTGACAAGGCTGCACTAATTGACAAAGCTGTCTGCCGTGCGTCTTCAATGTTCTTGAGAGCAAATTTAACACTGAAGTACGTCTTTTTAGTTCTACGGAGATCGCAACAGGAACCTCCATCTAATCAGAGTCCACAAAATTCGTTCAGGTCGAGTCATCGTCAAGCGTCCTGCACTATGACTTAGATACACCAACAAAAGACTGGTGGAAGCCCTGGAAGGACCATTTTCGAATCGACAAGGCTGAAACTTTTGTCTAGACTGAGCGCATATTTGGTTTGTTTTGCTTTTTCCGTATCATGCATACATGATGTCGTCTGAGCCTCTTCAGCCTGATCATGTCAAATTATTTAATCCCTCCTTTTGCCGTGCGTGAGCCATCAAGTACATGTACCTTGTTTTAGTACGTAGTCACCCAACGGCCATTCCAATTTCCTCTCTCCCGTTCCTTCAACTCTTCCTTTCGAATGCTTCAATCCCTCAATTCGATGTTAGAGACCCCTTACCTACAAAAATGTCTCAACTAGAGTCCAGCATGCCAGCGGCACACGAAGCTGCAGTATCCCTAATCAACTATCTCATCGGCTGGATATGCATCCTCCCGAGCGAGTACTACCAAGCAGTCAAAATGTTCGACGAGATATATGATTCGACCGACATTGTCCGTGGCCGTGATGACAGGAACGACTACGATATCGGACGTATTGGCAATCATTTTGTTGTCATGAATTGTCCCGCAGCTGGAACACACGGAGAGATTCGTGCTGCGAAGATTGCAACTGATATGAGAAGCACTTTCCCGGCAATACGGTTTATGCTTCTGGTTGGCATTGGAGGCGGCTCACCTTCTAGGCGGGATGTTCGCTTGGGCGACGTGGTCCTTGGGACAAAGGTTGTGCCATATAGAGAGGGAAGAGAGACAGATCATGGCTTTAAAACGACTGGTCAGCCCGGGTCGCCACCATCGATACTTCAGAGTGCAATAACCCGACTGGGATTTAAATTGAGACAAGGTTTGGATCTGCAAGAGACCATCCATAATCTCGGACCGTACGCCATTGATCGACCGGAGAAAGACAACCTCTATATAGAGGATTACATGCATGACGATTGCTGTGATTGCTTGAAAGTTGAACCTCAGGCCTTGGGCTCTCTATGCACTCGCAATCCTCGCAACGATTACTTAGTACAGGTCCACCAAGGAGTGATTGGATCTGCCGACCAAGTCATGAAGAAAGCCAGTGACCGTGATGAATATGCCGGCCTTTTCGATATTATATGCTACGAGATGGAAGCAGTTGGTATCATGAGGACGATTTCATGCCTCACTGTGCGTGGTATATCCGACTACTCGGATGGCCACAAAAACGATGAGTGGCATTCTTACGCATCACTATCAGCGGCTGTATGCACAAAGGAGCTTTTGAGTATCATTACGGTACGCTCGTTATCGCAATGTCCGTTGGAGGTGACTCAAGACGAGATTGAACGGTGGGTTAGAGGTGCTGTTCGTCAAGTGAACTACTCCATACACCAATCGCGTGAGCCCCAAAAGGCACTCCAGACGGCAAAACGAAACCTCAATACGATTGTGGATCGATATGGTCTGGTCCAAGAGCTTATTGTCCCGGAGCTGTATAAATTGGTTGAGCAAACCGATTCGGAAAACGACCGGCAAGTTCACGATACAGTAGCTCTGTTAGAGACACTGCAGAAAGAGTTGCAGGAATGTCTGAATACGCTGCGCAACCGGGTCAGTAAGCAAGCAAAGAGGCGAGACAATAACGAGGCTATGCGCCAAAGTTGGAAACTTTTGAAAAAGGGAATTGATGAACGATTGAGTTGGGTGAATGAGGTTTCAAAGGCCACCCACAGGATTTTGGGACATGCTCCACGCCGGTTCATCCTTGCGGCTGGTCGAAAAACAAACAAGGCCATGCAAAGCACCAGTCACTCTCTTCAACACGCAGCTCATCAAGCATTTGAGCATCTTAAGCTCCTCATGGACGAGTATAAGTCTCGTTTTCGTGCCATTAGAAAAGATCAGTCAAAATCACCTCACGATAATGGAACCCCTTTGGAAAGCATCGCCAAGAATGATGAATATACCTCACCACAGTCTGACGGGTGGGGGCCGAATTCCAACTCTCATCCCACCCAATATTCTCCTCTCACGTCACTATCTTCACGAAGAGATCATATCGATGACCCAGAAACACGACCCCCGGCACGAAGACCCTCTCCATCATCCTCACGATCAGGCCATAGTCCAAGTATTCGGGGGCTTTATGTGTCTACAAGTCAAAGCCGACCACCTGTTCCGCCGATTATCGATACCGTCAGTGTACCTCAACCTCCCGCAGCACCAACCAGACCTCCACCCCCTGTACCACGGAAAAGAAGTCACCTATCCCTAGTGCCACCAGCCAGACCTCCACCCCAGGCACCATCGACAACAACCTCACCCCTCGTACTGCCTACGGGAGCAAGTCATCGACTTTCCGCGTCCGAGAATGCAAACTTGTCGTCATCATTTTCATCTGTGACACCAAGACAATCGGCTGAGTACAGTGATGGCACATCCCAACGAGATTATACTTCACAGCCTCATAGTCATTCAATCCAGCCTTTGTCTGCTGCTGAACCTGTTACCGACAGAGGATCTGGGTCAGCTGTCTCTTCCCCAATATCCACTGCACCAATAGTATCTAGGGAGATTGTTCATGATTTTCCCCCTTCTAGAAGTTTTCAGGACTTGGTTGCACGGTTTCAGGGAGAGGGGATCATGGGGCGTCCGCTAAGTGTTAGAAGCTGAGCGGTCTTTTCAGAAACGGAGGTAGAACCATAAGCGAGGGCTCAAAGATAAGATATAGACCTTTTCGGGAAATAATACCATTATATGTAACAAAGACCGCTTCTTCCAATAGCAGCTCTAATATGTAGTTATAACTTATAAGATCTATATAGTTAGGGTTGTTAGGGTTGTTAGGGTTGGGTGTTGGGGACCTTGCGGGTGAGTACCTTGGGGGCAACGCTCGGCCATTGGAATCAATAGAATATTAGAATGGATCTCCTTCTTACTATTTTTATATTTATTTCTTCAACCTTATTCCAACCTCGTCTTTTGTTTTCCTTTATGTGAGATGACTTCTACTATTATCTTCATGATGTTGTACGAACGGGCGGATCATGGTGTGTTGCCGTCATTGTCGGCCTGTCGGAAACAAGACACGCAAGTATAACGAGCTTTCGGAGATAATACGTTCACTTCGCCGCAGTTTTTATATGTTTAATAAATGTTGTGAACCTCTCATCAGTGCCTGTGCTGAGCCTGAATTTACTGGAGGCAAACTGGACGGAACGGAAACTTACTGGATCACCCAGACAATCAGTGTCCGGCAGTCATCAATGGAGGACTTCGGAACAAGCCTCAAGGGAACCGGTACCTGAACTCAACGTCGATGTTGACGCAGGCATGAGATGTTAGGGATTATGGATTGTTGCAATCGCGCTGTTCCTGCTGAGAAAGGTTTTACCACTAGAGTGGCCTCCTGGTGGATATGGAATGCTGGTGCTCCCACCAATGAGCGCTAGGACCGCTCGGGTTGGGGAGTGCTTTGGGCCTTTGCAGTCTCTGGTGACTCAAGCCACGCTGGGCACATGGAGGAGTCAAGTAACCGAAGTTTTGCCTTGGCTTTTTCTTTGCGTTTGTGCACAATCTCATCAACGGTCATTCATTTCAACTTTGGACCAGTCAGCCATGGCACTACAAATGAATCAATCCCAGCGTCTACAGCTAGTGATTTTCATATCACTTTGTTTCTTCGTTGCAGAAATAACCGGTAACGCTACAACGCCTATTACTTTTGCTCATCGATGAGTTTCTGATTGTTGTCAATTAGTTGGATTCTATACACGATCGCTTGCGCTTGTCGCAGATGCATTCCACTACGTTCGAAATCCTGTTTCTCCTTTGCCCAAAATTTATAGGAGGCTAATTCGTCCCAGTTGAATGATCTAATCGGATTCATCGTTGCGTTTGCCGCACTGAAGGTAACAGCAATTTTTCACCCGCTGTTCTCCTAATCTAACCCTATCCAGATATCCGCAAAAAAAGACTCTCCTCAAGATCTGTCCTTTGGCTGGCAACGGTCCCGACTCCTCGGCGCCTTTTTCAACGGCGTTTTCCTTCTCGCGTTGGGTGTCAGCATATTCTTGCAGTCTATAGAACGATTTGTTTCTCTCCAGCGTGAGTGATATCTTGCTTTGTCAACCATACAATTTGCTAATACAGCCGTAGACGTCGATCATCCTAAGCTTGTGCTTATCATCGGTTGCGTTGGTCTTGCTCTTAACATCATCAGCGCTTCGTTTCTTCATGGTCGGACTCCTCAAAGCCTCATAACACGCTCATCACCCGCTGACTGCCCTCTCCTTCCAGAGCACGATCACTCACATAACGAGATTCCAGGGGCTGTCGATACAGCAGTAAATACAGAGGATGGTACAGTGCAGGTAAGCATACACTTCAGTTCGAATAATATTTCATAGCATGCTCACCTCTTCCAGGTCTTCGCGGTACACGACAACCACCGACACAACAACCTCCAGCCATCGAAGAGGGGGCACGATCTCGGTATGCTCGGTGTTCTGACACATGTGATTGGAGATGCGGCCAATAATGTTGGCGTCATCATCTCCGCGCTGGTGATTTGGCTCACTACCTACCCTGCTCGGTATTACGCCGACCCGGCTGTTAGCATGGCTATCGCGATTGTGATTCTTACAACGTCGGTCCCGCTAGGTGCGAATGCCCACCTCTCCCCGCTAGATAGCCATGTCAGAAGCTAAATGTTGTTCAGTGAGAAATTCTGGCAGAATTCTACTAGAAAGTGTCCCGAGCGGCATCAATCTCGACGACGTCCGACATGATCTCGAAACCGTACGATTCATCTCCTCTCTCCTCATCCAGCTAACTAACAATAAAAAAACAGATCCCAGGCGTCCTGTCCGTACACGAACTCCACGTATGGCGCCTCAACCAAGAAAAAGCACTAGCATCAGTACACGTCGCCATTTCCCACGAGACCGTTTCCGATTTTGTGCAAATCGCAAAGACTATGAACGATTGTTTCCATAGTTATGGGATTCATTCTGCTACAGTGCAGCCGGAGCTGGGATCGGCTCTGGTCTCGGCGAGTACGACGAGTGTTGATGGACAGGATGATTGGTCGCAGTTGTGTCAGGTTAAATGCGGCGCTTCTTGCGAGTTGTTGACTTGTTGCGGCTAGCGCTACGTAGTTGGAAATAAGGGTGTGATACTTTGGGGTGGAAACTGTATAATGGGGGTATTTCGGGCACCTAAATATTTTATTTAATCCGGCGAGTATAGTATTAGTTTAGGAAAATTCCATGGACGACTGAGGTATTGGCATGGCATTGTATACTTAGGTGGTTATATACAGATAGGTTTGACGAGTGTTTATGTAGACCAGAGACATACCGAGCATAATTCATCGAAACCAGCTCCAGCAAAATCTGTCATATCTGATCATGTACTAACTCCCATCTAACTCATCGCAGGAGTCACAACAGTACTCGTAAAACTCGCACAACTCTTCCCCCTCGTATCAACCGTAACCCGCGCAAGCCCATCATGCCCACTCTGACAAGCACCACTGCCGCTCTTCAACTCTCCACCGGCTGTGAAAAGACACAAAATCGATATTCGAGTAGCCAAGTCCTGGGCGATAAAGTCTGTGCCGTTGAAGCCGACGCAGGCCTGCGCGTTTACGAGGTCTGGTCGAAAGCCGGCTGTGAAGGGGCGTTGAATGACGAGGACGTTCTGGGTTCCGAGGGTGGAGGGTGTTATTTGCCGGTCTTCTTAGGTGTTGACGCAGGCGGCGTCGACGATTTCACCTATAGAAATTACATTACTACCTAGGTAAAGATGAACGAGTATAAGATCTGTATTATCATACCGTTATTGCGGAAAGTTAGACATTCGTTTCCGGGGACACCGTTGACTTCGAACAGGACCAGAATCTGGGCACCTCTTGTGATGGTCGTGGAGCTTGTATCAGCATTGCCAGAGGCAGCAGCTGCAGTACTGACTGTACTAACAGCAGCGGTAGTTGATGTGATAGAAGAGATTTGATGATGGTTTCGGGGGGCAGCGGTGACGAGAGAGATCATGCACAAGACGGCAGAAAGACACTGAATGGTCTTCATATCGATGGAAGTAATGGAGCGAATTGATATTAATTACAATAGTGTCGATAGATGCCAGCAAGCCGCTGATAAGTACCTAGTCAAAGCGAATGTAAATTTGATGCTATACAACTCATGTAAAGGACCGCGATACAGCTATTTATACTCTAAATCTTGACCGCATTTTCACCATTTCATGTATGAATATAATGACAATCATTACGTGCCTTAAAAAGTATGAGACAGAAGAGATTTATTACTCCTGTTGTCTCGAATTGCTAATTAGTCTGATACGTTGGAGAGCTATTCGGAGAACTACACGAAACCCTAATTACACCGTACTTTTTGCCGTATGATTGGGAGTTATGATTCGGCCTCTACAAAATCCACGAGTCAGGGATGGGACATGCTATATACTAAAATAGAATAGGATCTAGAGATTGCAGAGAATGGTGCGCAAATCGACCTATGTTCCTGTTAACCGGTCTTAGGGCTTCGCTCGCTACCCTTGTATCAACTTGCTCGGCCATGGACAACTCAACGTACAGGACTACTTAATGACAATAATTTTCAATACAACCTTGGAATTATCAAAAAGTCTCTCATATCTAAATCAAGTCAACTCCAAAGAAACATACCATCTCACAGCCCAACAAGACTCAGCGACTCGTCATAGAGTCTCTTTGCTTTCTCCTCATCATAAGCCCATTCCTCATGACCAGGATCAATAGGCTTGAAACCCTTCTTCACAGGCTTACTAACCTGATTCTGCTCCAAATACTTCCCTCCTTTCCCTTCCAACTCTCTACCCACAGCAGCCCACACAGACGTCGACGCACCCTGCTCAACATTCGCCATAAAATTCAACGTGGCCATGATGCCCGATTTCCAGACAACAGCATAATCAGCTAGACTAGGTCTCTGAAGCCCCGTCCTGATACCGCCAGGATGAACACTCCAGGCATGCAGACCCTGGGAACCGTAGCGTCTCTCAATCTCTGAGGCTGTGTATATATTTGCTAGTTTGCTTTGGCCATAGGCTAGTAAGCCGTCGTACTTGCGTTTCTGCCAGTTGAGATCGGTGAAATCTATGGGCGCGTTTCGATGCGCCGTTGAGGATACAATGACGACGCGCGATTGGAACTCCCGCGTTGAGGAGGCTACTAGTGCTGGTTTGAGAAGCTCGAAGAGCAGGAAGTGCGAGAGATGGTTTGTGCCCCAATGCAGCTCAAAGCCATCCTTCGTCTTGCCAAAGGGTACGTTGCGGATGCCGGCATTTTCGATTAGGACGTTGAGTTTACCGCCACTCTTGTCCTGGAACTCGGCAGCACAGGCACGCACGCTATCGAAGGACTCAAGGTCGAGTTTGAGGAGATGCACACGTCCGCCGTTGAGGAGGTCACCCAATACCTGCCGGGCCTTGTCGAGGTTTCGTGCTGTGACGAAAAGTGTGGCGCCGGTGGCTTTCATTGCCCGGGCCGTTTCTACTCCTATACCGGAGGAACAGCCGGTGATTAAGACCACTTTATCGCTTAGATCATCTTGTCTGCGCTCATCCTGGATGATTTGAAGTGCCGTTGGTCGAGCGTCACCGGGGCCCTTGGGCTTGAGGTGGGCATTGGCATATTTGGAGGAGATAGTAGTCGACATGTTTGTAATCTTTCAAGAGATTTGACTTGAAGTTTTTGGGATAGACTTCACTGCCTGTCTCGGGATGATGGAATCAAATAATTTCGTGGCGGGCTCATAGCAGGCTTTATACCTCGTCAACTGAGACAGACCGGAATACTAGTATCAAAGCTCGGAGCCGAATTAGGCAAATCCCCGTGAGCTCGTATAACGAAAATGGATGAGTTCGTAAGAAATACGTAGATCAATGTATTGACTAGTAACGAACTTAAATGAGTGGACATGGTCATTATTTTGTAGCAAGCTATACTCTGAGCTTCAAAGACTCTTTGCGCTTTCAAGTAGGTAGCATTACATCAAAATAAGTACACATTGAGCTTGGTTTTAAAGAATTTATGCTCATATTCGCGCTAATGACGGGCTGCCAACTTCCCAAGTCCCATATTCATTCTGATTAAAGTTAAAGTAGCGAGCAATATGAGTGATATTCTCGCTCCAGTGGCTTCTCCTTTGAGAGCATGTCAGTTGAGACAGAATAACCCCGCACATCATCTTACACCGACGATGAGCCCACCATATTTCGTGAGGTAAGGTGAACCAAATACTCGCATAAAAGCTAAGTAGGACAAGCAGCGCATGAGAATCGCCACTGTTGACTTGGCTTATGAAATCTTTGGAGCCCTTTGTGGGCCATGTCAACGAGTAGACCATGAATGAAGGCATTATGTCCGTCAAATCTAGCCCAAGGGCGAGTGAGTCAACAGTGTAGAAAATCGGATCAAGTCTGCTCTCAAGCTTCGTGTCTCGGCATGGTCGCTGGGCTACTCTAGTTGGCAATTGGTGCTGTCCAAGGAAGTTTTCTGCAAAGTTGTATGAACGGCCGACACTTTCAGTCCGCGTGCGAATATCGGATAACATTTGAACATATTGTGGTATGGCATAGTTTGCGAAAATACCGCCATTTTTACTGTCACGAGACTGTGCTTCATATGCTGCCGTGATGACCTCCTGTAAACCAACCGCAAACCAGAGCAGACCATCGGAATCAACGTTCAGATTTGAATGGTCCGTTTCGTTGAAGAAAGGAACGGACCACGCGTAATAGAGCAAGAGAAACCCGCATGCAATAACCGCATCAGAGTCTCGTGTCGATGCGATAGTACCAACCCCCTGTATAAAACCAGGCAGAGCGTGGCTAAGGTGTACATTCATGGCTCTCTTGTTCTCGGCCAGCTGCGGCAGAAGGCAATACAAATGCGACGCGCTAATAGTAAGCACAGCATGCATTAAATAATCGTGCTATAAGACTAGTCAGTATGGCTTCTAAATCAGGCAAATGGATTACTTACATGCAGGGCAAGAGGAAGAATCTGGTCCCGCCAAAACGGCTTGCCAAAAAGGAGCGTATCAGATGTAAAGTGCTCGAAGTGATGCATCAGCCTTAAAGACATTAGCTCTTCGGTCGATTTTCCGATATGGCTAATATTGACCATTTGACTCGTAGATGTCGTCTCAGGGAGGCTGTCGAAGATGCATTGCTCGCCTCTTATGGAACACTTTCGACAAGTGGGCCTCTTTTCGTCACACTGCATACTCTAAGTCCTGAGACAAAAAGAGAAAATAAATGTAAGACGGCTGAGGGAGATGTACCTTTACCTTTCTCGCCTTGCACTTCATACATCCTTGTCGAGACTTTTTGTGATATTGACGCCGCCGAACAATCCTGCCCGTGTCATCAACGCCTGGGCTTTTCGGCGATGATGCCTCCGGTGAGGCAAGTGAGAATACTCCAAATTTCCCTCTAGTGGTCATTGTTAACTCTTCAATGACTTTTTGGTTAAACGAGATAAAATTGAGTACAAAGCCTTCCAAGTTTTTCTTCTCGAGGGGGCTTAGTAAGCACTTAGCCATCGTTTAACGTTTTGGGGAAGTGCTATCAGCATTATGGGGGCCTAGATTGCTTTTATACATGAGATAATGTGTAATTCTGGCTTGTAGTATAAGTAGCTGAGAGTATGTTAGTGGCAACCCTCTAAACCGTTTCGGGCAGAGTTGAACCTCGTATAACGAAAAGGGTTAGCGGGAATATTATTCAGGCTGCAAGGCACCCACATCTGGAGCTTATCTTATCTTATCTTATCCCTTTCTTTCAAAATAAATCCACGGCCAACTTCAACCTCTCACATACCGACAGATCGAGGGTTGCTTTATTGTACAGGTGGAGACTTGAGATGTGCCATGCGCTTACCTTTTCAATTTCGAGATGCATTGAATACGCGGGGATACTCACTTAGCTCCCTGCTCGTCGCACGCGATGGGCTGACGGCGCGTCGCGTTTCTCTCGCTTATTGTTCGAGATCATTTTTCGTACGTCGGACGTTTGCTTCAATTGCACCGCCTCCCCTGGTCGAAGATGCAGTCGAAGTACCTGTTGGTGGAGCTGGCTCGATTATACTTACGTGAGCAGTCACATATTCTCTTTGACTTTCTCAGATTGTTGGTTCTAACATAAACTAGAGTCCTAAGGCCATTGACGGATAATGCTCGAGCAAACCCAAAGGTGGTCTTGTATCTACCTCGAGGACCCATCTTTCAACATAAACCAGTGGTGGGCGTCAGAGATCAACGGACGCTAGACTACTTCGCGCATAATGATGACCATCATGGCCATATATTCTCAAGCAGTCTGTTGAGAGGTGGTCTCTCCACACCGCAAGAACTAATAGCCGCCATTACGGAGGCGAACGTGGTCACAGTCAATTACAGACTAGGGTATGCAGATGCAGATGCAAGACTCTCGAATGCAGATAACAGCCGGACTCGCGCGTTCTACGGATACCCTACTCCAGTACACGACACGCTCGCCGGGCTGGATTGGGTCTTGCAGACTCTTCGTCCTGAGCAATTATTCGTTTTTGGATCAAATATCGGAGGTAGCCTGGCTATTATGCTGTCCTTGACAGAGTCCCAACATATACACGCCGTCGCAGCCCATGAACCCGTCTGTGACTGGACTGGTCTCGATGACTACTGTACTCTCGACTCGGAGATGCTGACTGGATCTGGAAGCACTATCGGCGGTACACAATCAGAGGTCATCATGCCCCAGGGAGAGGTATTACAGCAATCATCTGCGCAACCTGTCAAGACAAAGCAACCATCAAGACACAGAAAGAAAGCAGCGCCGTTTGATCTCGTACCTTTACTCAATACGAGAAAATATCTATTCGAAACACCTTCCAAATATTTCGACTCATTTGCCTCGCCCATGCTTCTTCTACGGTCTGCCGGGAAAGATGTTCCCAAGATCATGCCCGATTACCTAACGGGACCTGAGTACCCAGTACCTGTCTTGAAGACACCAGTTACCGAAGAAGAATTGATTGATCTATGGGACATTCAAATGCATATAGAAGAGGAGCCAAAAATTGCCGAGCCTAAGACTAGCGAGGATATAACGCTAGTCGAAGAGCGGCCATCACGGCGTCGCAAGGCTCTCTCGCGATGGCCACCGTATGGCCTAGATGCGGATAACGATGGCAGAAGTAGATTTGCAAAGCCCACTCGACTTCAGATTACTTTGCCATGGGTGAGGTTCTTTGCACGACTTGGTTCTGTTGATGAGGCAAGTGACCCAGCGTTCAATTCAATCGACCATGACAGTGCTTCATCCAAACCTAGAGCGAATTCGAGAAAATCGGCAACAGAAAATAATTCCGTTCTGGCGAACCAAGCTAAAGATATGGTATCTGTAATGCGTCGCGCATGTTTCTGGGGAGAGGAAGCTGGAAATGGCGAAGAGAGAGTCACAATGCGCAATGTGACTCAAACTTCGACAGCTGATAACGAGCAGCGGCAACTCACGGATCCGCACTATCTTGAAACTATTCACGAAAGTGCGAACTGGTTTAGGGATCTAATGTCAAAGTCTCGATAGCCACGGTACCAAGCCCCGTCATCGAGTCAATTTGGAGAGCTACCTAGATTACGTGAATGCTGATATAGAAGGAGGTGGACTTCCTCTTTGATTTTTCATACAACTGTTGAGGAATGGACCTTCGCTTAGCACCCAGAACATCCCGGAATCCCCCAGCTACTCTCACCGGAAGAGGGCCCAGACATCTTCCAGACGTGCTACAGCATGCCTGCCCTTACATCGATGTTGCTAACACACCACCTAATACGCTATGGACACAGCCAACCCATATGGACGTCACCACTTGAACGATAACATGAATTCTCTTTCTGGCAAGACCAGAGACAAGCTTAAAGATTTCCTACAATTACAGAAATTGGTTATATAATGGAGGCCTTTGATGCTGCCGTGCATGCTACATCATCATCGCGACTGATAACCTACCACAGTCGGTTCCGTTCACTGTCGGCTGTATGCCAGTCATCTTCATTACTCCAAGAACTTTCCATAAAGGCTTCTTCACCCCTTCAAGTCCGTATCCCAATTTTCGAGTGGCAGATCCATGTCCACCACAATTAACCTGGGGCAGGGGGAAGACACCGAGTGACATTATCTGCGCAACACAGTTTCTCATACATACCAAAATTGCAGTGCAGTGTTCCGAAGTTTGTAGGGATCACAAAAATTCTTATTTAGCATGGTTTGTGACTACGTAATGTATGTAGCAATCTAGACTCGGGTCAAGCTATGTAGATAGAAAAATTCCTCGTAGATACTAAAATTGCAGTGCAGTCAGCCTTGAATTCGTCTCTTGGAACCAAGGAAGTACTTACCGGGGCCATTGTGACCAGCTCTTAACGCACTCAGCCTGGCTCTCCTATGTCTAGGATATATGCTAACATAGAAATAAAAAGCACACTGATCTATTATTTCAACTAAAACAACTCGAGGTATAATTCGTTATGTAGCCAGATCTATTCTTATCGAATCCCCTCCCCACATTCTCCGCATGTTGATCATCTCCGCATCTCGTACAACCTCTCTACAACAACTTCTCGCATCCATTCAGCCACCACAAATACAATAAACCCATCATGGGCGGCGGCAACAACTTCCCCTCCTCACAACACCCAACAACCGAAAACACTTACTCCGGCAACCCCCTCTTCCCAGGCTGGTACGCCGACCCCGAAGCACACATCTTCTCCTCCCAATACTGGATCTTCCCTTCCTTATCCCTCCCATACTCCCAACAAACCTATTTCGACTGCTTCTCCTCCCCCGACCTAATACACTGGACCAAACATGCCCGCATCCTCGACTTTGCGAATATCCCCTGGTCCACGAATCGGGCTGCCTGGGCGCCGAGCGTCGCGTTCAAGAACGGGACGTATTTCATGTATTTTTCCGCCGGTGACGGGGCGGGGATAGGAGTCGCAAGATCCACGACGGGGACACCGGAGGGACCGTATGAGGATGTCCTCGGTAAACCGTTGGTGGGTGATGTGTTGTTCGGAGGGGAACCGATTGATCCTGCCGTTTTTGTGGATGATGATGGAAGGGCGTATCTGCTTTGGGGTGGGTGGTCGCATGGTCTAGGTGCGGAATTGAATGAGGATATGGTTTCATTCAAGACCGAGCCTGTAGAATTGACGCCGCCGAATTATGTGGAGGCACCATATTTGATTAAAAGGAGGGGCGTTTATTATTATATGTATAGTGTTGGAGGGTACGTCTTTCTCTCTCTCTCTCTCTCTTTCCACATAACGTACTTGCTAATGATCAATTGATATTTTGGCAGATGGGGCGATAACTCCTACGGCGTCGAATATGTAACCTCTACAACCTCACCACTCGGCCCCTTCACCAAAACATCGACACACATCCTCTCTCCAGACCCGGACATTGCGCAGGGAACGGGTAGTAATGGCATAATACACTTCCCCGGTACAGATGAATGGTACATTGTGTATCATCGTCGACCGCTGGGTGATTACGATGCTAATCATCGATATGTCTGTATTGATCGGATGGAGTTTGATGATAGGGGTGCTATAAAGCCGGTTAGGATTACGAGAGAGGGTGTGAAGGCTAATCCTTTGTGAAGTACAACTGTATCTTGTTTATGTCGGTCATGTAACGTTGTTCTTGATAGAGGACCTCCCAAAGTATACATGTGTTGCAGACGCCTGAGGTTCAGTCTATATACCGAAAAGAATAATATGTACCTGAAAGAGTAGCAAAGGCCGTTTATCTTGATACATCATCGAACATTTATATCACACAGCGTAATACTTTACTCCTTGAAAAAGAACGAGGACCTCGTCTCAAACGTGGCCGAAACAGCCGGATCATCACGATCCAACGGCGCTTCACCATCAAAACATCCCGGCCGTACAACCTGTAACTTCAACTCTGGATCTTTAGAAAACACTTTCAGACCAACGACGCACACTGCGTTCCACGGGTTGACTCCTCCATCTCCTCCGCCGTTTGGCGGTGGCGGGCCTGGAAATAATGCGGTAGATGAAGGGGAAGGCTGTGCTGGTGAATGTTCGGGTGGCATGTCGAGATCAGAGTCGAATTCAAAATCTTGCAACAATTCCATCATTTCCTGGTAACGGTTGGCGCTTGTCTTGGGATAATCTGTTCTGAGCATTGGTTTAATCGGTCGGCTTGATACGCGTGCTCTTCGTGTTGTTGTTGGCGGCGCAGATTGTAGTCCGTTGCCATTATGTGTACCCATCATCTGATCTAGGTTGTCATATCCGTGTTGAACTTTGGGCGTCAACTCTTCATCTTCTACGTCTTCGGGCTCGGCGTGGAAGTTCTTTTCCGCTACTACGGCCTCTCGAAGTCGTTCACGTCTCATCATCCTTTCTCTCCTTGCTTGCATCTTTTTCTCTCGTATATGCTGTTGCTGCAGTTTTTTCATGGTATGATCACGAAGCTTCTGTCGTTCGAGGAATCGCTGTCGTTCCTCGCGTTCCTCGCGCTCTTTCTTCTCTGCTTCCGTCTCCAATGTAAGGCCTTTGGTGTGAGCTAGGTCATATGATAGACCAATCTGAACTAGCTTTTCGCGTCGACGCGACGCAGTAAGCCGTACGACGTCTTCAGGGCTGTCCACATTCTTCCGTCGATAGGCCGTCACTTTTACCAAGACACAATATCTTCCGGCATCTAGAGTAATATCTGTATTCACTGATCGAGACATCATATAGTTAGTACTACTGCGAACGATGTAGTCCTCTTCGCCTTCTTTTTGGAGTCGGAATTGCAGCGTAAAGTCGTATTCTCCTTCAAGCCCTCTAAAGTATCGGGTGTCGAGCTGGGACAACACAACGACTACCGGGCTGGTACGCGAAATTTCGATGACAAACTTCTCGTGAGCATAGTCCGCTGACCACGGTACGTTCAGACTCATCCACTGTTGGGTAAGTGTCCATTCGGGCCCGAAAAGCCGCGTCCGGTCGAAGTGTTGGTACTTTTTGAGCAGGTCTTCGTACGAAATCCAGAATACCTGAAACGTCAGTATAAACTCTTAAATTGAGTAATGAAAACTTACCCCATCATTGCCAAACTTATGATTGAGCAACTTCATCCACTCTGGTGTCCACTCCTCGGAACCGTCACTCCACGCGCCGCTCCATTCTTTCTTTCCCCATGGGTTTCTACAGAGATCAGTTAAGCTCATCAAGTACGTCCGTCAGCTAGGACATACCTCAAGCGAAGCAACCTAACTTCATTGATTTCCTTTGCCTCCATGATAGAGTACGAGTGTCCCTCAGATATACCTTTGCGTTCTCTGGGTGGTCCTCGATATTTTGGATCCAGCCAATTCGAGAATATACCGGTTGCGCAGCCAAAGAGGAATTGTTTGTTGACATTCATCAACTCTTCCTTCCAAAATTTGTCTTTGTCCAGAATATTAGTCGATAAGATCTCGGAGGTCACTCCGCCTGTAAGGTCTTCAATTGCCTCTCTATCGAGAGAAAGTTAGCAAATTAAGTCTTGTCTTCGGTCACTCGATGTTATAGGTTATAAGGCTGTAACATACCCAACGAAACCACCCTCAATTGCAGTATAATCTCCATGAGCCTTGGCGTACGCCTTTTCCAACAAAGGAAGCCATGTCTCGTTATCGTCCGAGCACTGTGCAAAATACAATGCTCGCGACCCGGTTTGCCAGACCTTGCGATATTCCTCCTCTGTGTCCTTTCGATTGATATCGTCCCAGATTGGTCGTTCGTCAATCGACTCATCGTAGTCGGCGGCGCGAAGATAGAGCTTATCATCGATTATACATTGCTGCCATTCGCCGTCTATTCAGAGGTCAGAAATTAGTCGGAGTCGTTCCACAGAGTGATAAAACTAACCTCGATAAAATACGAAACCGTATACACCAACTTTCTCATTTCGAGCAACGCATAGTCGGTCAATCAATCCTTCTTTGTTTCCCATAGTACACAATGCAGCCATGAGCCAACAGTCTCCGTCGCGTCCCTGGCGCACATCACCTGCTGTCGGGCCGTTGATATAAAATTGCGGATGGTCGAAAATATCCTGTAATACCACAAAGTTTAGTCGCTTCGTATCCTCTATTACAATGCCAGTACATACCGTCACTCTCTTGACACCTCTGGGTCGCATTTCCATATTCTCCTCAGCCAACCCATCTAGACAATTCCTCTTTCCAGTTTTCAAATCGAATTCAATGTCAAAATGTGGATCGCTGTATCTCTGATTGATTCGCTCGCATTCTTTGACTATGCGCTCGACAGCTATTTCGCATTCCTTCCTGGCTTGCTCATAGGATCTTGCGGCGTCGGCGCCCTGAACGACGCCTGTCGGTTGTTGTGCAGCTTTACTGCGAGCGTAGGGATTGTCGGGCAAAATGGTAAAAATCTTTCCTGGGTACCTAGTGTTGAACTGATTCCAAAATTGCTTGATTGTGTCTTGAGGTGCTTGGTTCGGAGGAGGTTTATTGCGGGGAGTTCGGCTGCTTGATCGAGGCGACTGCGAGTATTGTCGCATCATTTCGATCTCGTCTTCTTCCATTTTGCAGAATTTTTATCGTTTTTTTGAACTTCAAATGACTGCGCAATTGCTGTGCGAACGGATGTTCCTATGCGACTGACTGAACAGGGCATGTGCGGATCGTCTTTGGTGGTCTTGAGAAGCGAGCGCTGGCCCAAGTAAAGAATCGACAGTCGGCCAAGATTCTTCGAGTGTTGGTTTCTGTGAAAAATTTCACGACTGCAGTAACCTCATTCTGGCCAGCAGACAGTTTTTAAAAAGCCCCTCGCACGTCGCGATGACAGTCCAAGAAGTGAGCAGTCCAGAATTCCCCACATAGCTGAACGGCAGCAGGAACGGGGAGACCGATTTAGCTTGAACGTAAATTGTCCAATGTGGTCGATGGGATCTAGAATGGGGAGCGGAATCAGCTAAATAAAAAACATACGAGCAGCTGAACGGCGGCTGGAAGGAGCGACGCTATTGGTGGGCTTCGGGCCGTTTCTCAGCTAGCCTATCGCGCCCCTTTTCATCCATTTGATTTCAATGGATAGAGACTTGCAGCATTCATTTCATATTCTGGTGGTGTGTTGGGATATTCGGGGCTGAATATGCATATCATCAAGTCAGCATCAAATTGGGAAGCGACACCCAGATGTTGAAGATTGAAGTTTGAAGGTTGCACTGTGCGATAACCACCCAACGCACGGTTCCTCCTTGATAAAGACAACACTAGTCTGAGTCCGATGTCTGTGTAGAGTCTGTAGACACTTGGCAGTTTGCTTCGTAAATGCATACGGAGTCCTCCGGGGAGATCAGTGTGATTGTGATTGCTCATCTTCGCACAGATCGTACCAACGTCGACTTCTCTCATTTCTGGACTCTGTGGACATTATCGGTAGCCCGATGACGTATTGTTTTGGTTTAACCCAATTGGTAGGGCTGATTGGCCCCCATGTCGGATTCGGAGAGTCTCAGCTCGACTCCCACCCAGTCTGGTTTGTAGGTGCAGCATCTGGTTGTATGGTCAGTTTCCTTGTCTTGATAAGTTGGTGATATGTTCATGGACTTGTCTATCGCCAGTTAGAGTACAGAGTATGTACGGAGTAGACTAGGTAAGAGCAGTGACAGGCAAGGAAAGCACGATGGAGAGGAACATGACTTCCAGCTAATCACCATGCTTTGCCAGACCCACTCGACGCCCGCTGGGTCTCGTGATACGCGCTTAAGCTCACATGATTGTGCACTATTCCTATTGCAGAATAGTCTATCGATAGGCATCCTGTCGATTTACTCCAACAGCTTCAGTATCTGGTGGTGAATGTGCTCTTTTAAAATAATGTCGTATCTGACAATTACACTAGTAAGAACAAATGTAGTATCATACACGGATTACTCCGTACTTTGTGTTGTTTGTAATTTGTAGCTGTCGACGTAATCTAGCTAAGATAGACCAAAGAGGCTAAGTGCATCTCCTCGTCATGCGCCCCGCCAACTTCCGATTACTTCTACTTCTTGTACGTTCTTCGACAGAGATATCAACCATCACCTTTGTTCGTTGTGAGTTATCTTGACACGAGACAATACTCAGACTCAAGGTCACAACAGAGCTCTACTGCTTAATATTTCATTCTATTCAACTTCTGGTTGCTGTCAAGTCGTCAACCACATCAAGGTCTACAAAGTAAGCCTCCCCACTCGCCCGGCTGATTGCTGAGACTTATCCACTTCGTTAATGCTTCACCCTACTAACTCCATACGTTGTTGTACTCTAACCTAATAGACAATTAGGCTACATTCCGTTTACCTGCGCTCCCCCACTGATACAACCACGATCGAGTACTACAAGTACATACGTATTGGGCACCGGACTTATTCACTAGCCAGTTAGTAGCGACCCCTCTTCCGTTATCGATAATCCCCGATAAGTACCTCGTCCAGGCAGAGATCCAACTCGTTTGGTGACCTGGACAGCTACTTATCTTCACTTGCTTTCTTCCACCAGTCACTCCACAAGACAACACTCTTATCCTCATCCTCTGTTGAGTTACTCTCCCTCTTCCATATTCAAATACTCTTTTTCTTCTTTATGTCTGATTTGGCTATTCCGGTCCCGCACAGCTATCAGACCCACCTTCATTGCCGTCGTTGCCTGCTTCCATCCATATATTCATTGCTGCAAACGCACGCTTTCCATGACATCGAGCAGCCCGCTGCGGCTCTTGTCATATTGTCGGCACCATGGCTAATAATCAGGAACCGAGCAGCAACTTCGATCCCAGCGCCACCCCCCGGCTTCGATACCCGACCTTCCCTCCGCTAAGCCGCTCCGTCGAAGAGTGGTTGTCTCAATCACGACCAACCATGTCAACCCCCAACCATCTCCAACACGAACGTCCGTCTAGCGCCCTCAGCGAAAGTTGGGCTACCCTTAGCGTTTCGGACATACACTCTGAAGATGGAACTCGTTCCGAGCAGACGGACATGGCTTCTCTCATCGACCAGAACGGTCCGGATGATGTAGCTAGTCTCGATGATCGAGAGAGCAGCAGTTATGACGAAGATGACGTCCACAACCTCAATAGCGAGGAAGAAGATGACGTGGATCACGAGGACAACGAGGATGGGAAGAGTGCCATGTCAGATTCACAAGAGCTTCCACTGCCTCTGTTTGCTCGTGAACTCCCATCAGTGGAAGACAGCAACCTCACAACCAAGCCCTTCATGTTCCAGTCATCTGACTCGATTGAATTTTCAGAGCCTGAAAATTGGCCTGAGGTACAGCGGGTTCAACTTAAGCACACAATCAACATTCTGAGCGATGAGGAAACTGCTGTCTTGAAAAATCAGCTTCCTATGAACCTAGATGACTGTCAGCTAGCCATCACCGTGCAGCAGACCATGACCAAACAAGGCTTGGATTTAGACAAGCCTTTCCGCGTGCTCTACATGGGTAACCCCGAGTTCCGCAACATCATTCTCGATAAGATCGGCGACGTCTTAGTGTCGAGCTCTGCCCGTAGTTTGGGAAGCAGCTCAACTGAATCTTCTCGATATCATGTGGTTCCTACCTCGTTTGGCGTTGGAGCTACACCAAACTATGCAGAGCTTCTACCTATCCATGTACAGCTGATCGTCGACGAGTGCATCGGTGCTGTCTCAAAGTCTCACCGAACCCCTAGTGGCACCGATATCACGCTCAACTTCAAGAACCGTCCATCTTGCTCGTCTGTCTGGACTGGTTCCGAGCATCAGATCCATTCAGAGACGGAGTGGACCATTCCAGATCTGTCAATCTTTCTTGTTTCGGATCGAGATGACGAAGCCAACATGCGTGCCAGACACCTCGCTCAAAGCTTCATGAAGATACACGGCATTCCCGCTTTGGTCATCTCAGAAGAGCCTCTCTGGAAGAAGCCCGGTCAGCACCTCTTCCCATTTGACCATCAGAGCCTACATCTCTGTCTGGAATCTCGTCGTGCTCTCACAGGAGAGACTGTTGTTGTGGAACGCTACCCGATTGATGTCAAGACTTTCGAGTCAATAGCACCGAGCCAGTTGAATCGCCACCTCGCATCACTCTCGGAACTACGTCCTAGAAAACAGTCTACTGGTTCCGCAACGCTACCATCGAAATCTATCGAGCCGAACCTTTTCTACGATGCGGAAAAGTATCCTTCGTCGAGCTTTTTGTCTGCATGCAACGGACGTGCTCAGGAGTTTGCGCCTTTACTACGCGTGTTGATGCTATCGATTGTCCTTGCTATTTCAGTGTCTCTAGGATATACTGCCTTCCGTACCGCGGCTACTTTCGCGTTACAGGTACTTGGAGGAGCGGCCATATCTTCGTCGGCTGCTAGTGTCGTTTCAAGTACGGTCACCACGACAACAACGGTATTTCCTTCTGCCAACACCGGACTGGCTTCGTTCTCACTAAAGCCACAATCTACTGACTTGAGTGAGCGATTCGAGACGCTATCCGTTTCAACTGTGGGCGATCTCTCCGATATCTCAAAGCTACTTGAGGACCGACCAAACAAGAATGACGGCTTTCAATTCCAAGTTGTTGGTGACTGTCACGTCGTCATCAAACAACCTGCAACGGCAAAGAATGTTAGATTCGATGTTCGGGTGACACGGGCAAATGTCTCATTACCTTACGAACTAGAAAAGCTGTTCGATGGTGTCTACACTCTTAGACTGAATCGAGAGGATGCATATGGACTTGTCAATGTTACTGTATCCACACGGTCTAAGCAACCTCGCGAGGAGACCCTCGAGGTGGACTTTGGCACACCCTGGTTGAAGATTGAAAACTGGAAACGGGCAGCGCACGCAGTATCATCACAGATCAAGAAGGATTTGGATAGCGCTCAGAGTGGTCTTTCGGATATCTACGCTCGTCTTTCCACAGACGTTCAAGTGTGGATGGGCGATGCTGTCAAGAAGTCGCATAACATCCGAAAGGAAGCAAAGTCCCTCGGCTACGATAGTGGACAGCTCAAAGCCGAACTGAACAAGATCATGAAACAGTCCAAGGAACTCGGCGAGCTGGTCACTCGTAGCGCCTCGCACCAGATCCATGCAGCTTCTGCAGCTTTGGAGAAGGTCCAGAAACAGAGCATCGCCATGAACAAAGCTGCCCACGGCCTACTCGAAGAGACTTCTAGCTTTTTGGGTACTCGCTTGAAGGATATCGACGGCCTGGTACACGATGCCATCCCTTCGGATATCCTATCACGAGCTCAAAAGTCTGCAAAGAAGCTTACAGCACACAACTTCTGGCCTCCCCACCGACCATAAGACTACACACTAGAACATGATCTACGATCAACGGATGCTACGACAGATATGGCGACGGATATGGCGAATTGGGTTTGGTTCAGTTTGGTTTAGTTTGCTTCTTCCTAATTACTCTTATTTCGAAAGAATAATGTTTATGGGTTATGGGTCAAGGGAAGCGCATGGAAATGGGTGGGTTCTTTTTGCTTCCCAGTATCAGAGTGCGAACAGACACAGATATGGGCACATTATATCAGGTGTTTATGCTTTTACTCTTGCTTTACTCTCTTCTCTCAACTATATACTTATCGATTAGTACTTGGCTTATATCCTAATTTAGTAGGTCCTATATTCTAGTTGACTTGCATGTAATACACATCACAACCACGCCTGGGAAGACATTGGAAGCTCGTCTAGAGTCTTTCACCAGTCGTGTCGCTGATTCCATATAGGCTATTCATCTTGATACCAGCATCATGAAGTAATCTATTTATAGCAGCAGTGAAGGTTGTCTAATAGGCAACAAAATGAACACAGTTCCTAATCAGGTTAATATCTATGCAGCTATTTAGCCAATAAGAGAAGATTATAGGACTCATACCAGGCATGGCTTTGTGACATTTGAACGGCTTCCACGATAGATCAGGCTCACCCTTCAACTTGTTTTCATAGACAGTATCTCTCCACTGACCATGGCGAGCCCAGTGTATATGAAGAAATAATTGTATGGCTCAGCTCTCCCATCCAATATCACAGCTCCGCTTCCTACGGCAGCTGAGCTTGTTTCCCTCTACAATGAAACCAATCCCCATGGTTATACATCGGCGTTCCCTACCCCGGCGCCGAATCACCCGTATTCTGGGGATCTTCGATCGTTTGGAGCGAGCTTGCTGGACAGAAAATGGCACATGATGGCTTACGCGCTGTTGGGTCACAAGTTAGAGCGCCGGCTGTTAATTACGGCTGCCATGTTGCCATTCCATATAAAGATGAACCCGAGGGGTGGCCGGCGCACCGGACATACGTGGTGATGGAATATGTACCAGGGAGAACAGCTGCGCAACGATTGCAAGATGCAGTCGACGACGATGTAATGAAATATTTCATATACCCCAAGGATAGCCTATGCGTTGTCAGAGTTGCATCGCATCCCAGTGCATCAGGATTCTCGGCCAGCGGCGGTGAATGGAGGGCGCATTCGTCACGAGCTCTTTGATGATAACCAGGCTTCGCTCCACTACCGAAATATCAGTGAATTGGAGCAACATCTCGACTTGGTACGGTATACAAACTATATAAACTGGCGCTGAGTCCTGATCGCGACTAATATAATCTTTCTTTTTCCTAGTTTCTCACCATGACAAATTCCCAATATCGTATCAAAAATCTTGCACAAGAGCCCCATGGTTTTCTGTTACTCTGACGTTTGGCTAGACAATTTCATCATAGACGACGATGAGGACTGGATTACCGTGGTGGATTTCGAAGATTCCAGCATCCTGCCATCCAGATTTTCCAAGTTTATACTCGCCGGAACTCGAGACAAGATCAAGCGAGATATCAGACACATGGTAGTTATACCGAAGACAGAATGTGTTGACAACATGTCTGCTTTGATTGCCGTGGCACGTCCAATGATGATGGGATCCGGGTCCTTTGCAAAGGCTGGCAGAAAGATCCTGGGTTATTATACGGTAGATGAGGATGATATAGTGGACAAGGTGGTCACGGATGCGCAAGGGGTTCCGGTGTGTCTCTTTATGGAGCCGTTAGTCCCGCCAGACGACGTTCCTATATCAGTATCACTGGCGCCGCCACCAATACCACCACCACCACTGCCACCATTCGAGCAGTAGCATCCGGCCGTCTTCAGGAGTAGCTGCGGCTGGTCGGCGAGCTAGAGGATTAAAAGGGACCAAAGCTTATGTTAGAAGGTAAGGAGAATTCACGAAAAGTCCGGGGCAATGCTGGTTTTGTTCGGTAAACATCACAGAAGGTGGAGCAAGACACTCGATGAGCCCTCGGAGCACGCTGGGCACTTCATGAGCAGTCTGTGATCAATCAGTAATCGATCAGGCCGGCTCAGTGATCGATACCTAAGCGTATTCGCGTCCTTACTAGAGACGGCACTGCACATCCGTGATGGGAATTACGGTATTGCTAGAAGAGGTTTGGACGCTATTCGAAACATATTAGATCGTGTCTTGTCAGGTGATGATTGTGATGAGCAACAACATCAATCATCGCCCCACCATGGTCAACACGAGAAGACACAGCAGCTGCATATATGCCACCTCGACGTACTATGAAAATTAGCCGGAAACATGTAGACCGCAGTGTTATCCTGATAGCATGAGGAGATTTTATCCGGGAGGATTGGAAAGATACATATTGGCGGCGTTCTTTTTAGCATCTAGTTTCTTACAGTGACCTCGGAGTACTTCTGATGCGGATGTACCACCAGCCCATCAATAATTCCCAGCCGAGGCCCCCTTTTACTTCCATACGAACCTATTCTTAGCGCATGTATGAGCCAGTTGATGAGCTTGCGTACTGGCTTCTGTACAAATCTATGCTGAGCTTATAAACATGCTAGTTGACGACCGAGCCAGCCCACGTACGTGCCCGTATATAAACCTATATTGAATTCACATATGAGCCAGTTGACGAGCCCACTTACATGCCCCCATACAAAACCATGCCTAGGTCACGTACTTGCCAGATAATATGCTTACAAGAGAGTTGCTTGACGAGTGAGTGGGCCTACATATGTGCTCCTATATAAACCTCCATACAAATATATACTAGGCTTATAGGTATCCCTAGGTATGAGCCAGCTCACTTTAAATACCTTAAGAATTTATACAATCCGACGCTTTGCGTAGACCTCTGAAAATCCCTAGAAGCCCTTCCCAATCAGCGAGGTCATATCCGCAACAAAAATCAAGCTGGTGAAGAATCTGTCCTCTTCTCACGATTTCCGCAAGATCTGCATATCCTTTGTCCTGTAGTAACTGGGCAAAATCCAGCTCATCCGGGCCCAGTTGATTATTGTTCCCATCATAGAACTCCGCAACGGGGAGAAGCATTATTGGGGAATTGAAAGGGGCGGATATGGTGTCCGTATACTCCCATTCCCAGTCCAGAATTCCGGTGATGTTGCAATCGTCATCAACGAGAATATGGTCTCCCTTGTTATCTGCATGCCTCAGATAGAATCTTCCATCGTCACGATGGCTAAGTATTTCCTTCCACGGAACACTGTCTAGGAGAAAGCGGTGGATCAAGTAGGCATCGATTGCTTGCAGAGTGAAACACTCTTCTCTCATAATCAAATCTAGAGTCAATTGAATATTTGCAATGAAATACTCCTCAGAGGAAGTAAATGGGCCCATAGGCAGCATGTGAGAGTCCTTATAGTCTGTTAATGATTCCCGCGCAGAAGACCCAACGTGCTCAGTGCCTGGTCGGTCAAGGGAGCCCATCAAATCGAACGAGAACCGCTGCAGTTCGATGTATGTATCTGCCAGCTGAGTCATGACTTTCTTCCTTTGCTGCGCCGAGAGGAGAGACCAGCGCAGCGACTGACCGGCCAGCTTTTCCATAAGAATATACTCAACTCCAATAGGGTTCTTCTCATCAAGTTTATAGTCATATACCTCAGCAACGGGGACTTTGGTCTTGCTTCTGAGGAACTGTAGCGTGGCGACCTCACTGCGCATAATGTACGCTTGTAGGTCTGGTGGCGGCGAAGTGGCATTGACTCTCCGAATACGAGCGAGCCAGCTGATCCCATCCTCAAACTGGATCTCGATGTGATAGTTCATGCCGCCCATGACCGAGGAACGCGTTGATGGATCGATCATATTGGAGGGGCTGCTGAGGCGTGGTGCACGGAACACTGTTGCGCAAGAAACTAGCTCGAGCGAGAAGTGCAGACACATTGACTCTACTCAGGAGTGCTGTTATCTCCTTTCGCTCGGCTTCGCGAGCTGCGGGGTCGTACGATTTCTCGTCCTTCTCAAAGATCAGTTCACATCACTTTCTAAAAGAACATTGAAAAGTGCTATTCGTAAAGCCAACGGTTTTGTGCTCACCTCCCATCTGGGGCATTTATGGTGCTCTGGGCCAAGATGTTTCGCACAGAGATGGCGATCGCAGAGGTTACATTCTCCATAGGTGCGTACTGAAGGCTTGTCGCAGTGTTCAATATCACAACTCCACATTGCCGTTGGAGGCATGTTCTCATGAATCAGCTGTAGTTTATGGATTGTCCTCAGGAGGATTTTGGTAGCTACTCGGATAGGAATTGCTTCTATTTCAAGATAAACAAGCAAACCCAAAAAGAAAAGAATAAAAAAGGATCATGTGGTCTCATTGGTCGACATTGAGGATTATCTATGTACATGCACAGGTTGCAATGTAGAAGAAGCATAATATACAAGACCAGATAGCGAACTCGATTAAATGCTTTTGTAAAAGAGACCAGACAACAATCTATAACTAAACACAATCCAGCAACATCCTAATCCAACAGCAAACAGGCTAATCAAACAATTATAATACAATTATGCAAGTCATACCATCGTCAATCCATCCTAAGACTCTAGGCAGAGAGTCGTTTGTTCAACTCCTTAACCGCCTCATCAATGAACCCCTCAACCTCCACATCCGAAATAATCGCATGTCTCCTATTAATCTCCTGCTCAATCTTCTTAAAGTCGTTTCCCACGCCCGGAGCGCGCCATTCGTAGCAGTCACCAACGAACCGACTACTCTGAACAAGGAATTGGCATCGTTCGCGCCGCACGGCGTCAAAGGTCTCGAAGACTTTTTGTACGTCGGTCACGGTGATGACTTTGTCAGATGCAAGCATTGATGCGAGGATGGCGCTACTTTCGATACAGAAACCCGCGCCAGAGCCGTGGTGAGGCGATGTAGCGTGCGCGGCGTCGCCGATAATGCAGATGCGGCCTTGGGAGAAGGTGGGGACTGGGTGGTCGCCTAGGTCGAAGATTGCCCACTGTATATCAAGTCAGTTATTTTATGCCTGTTTTGATGGTTGAGAGGAAGGGAGGGGACTTACGATTTCCAGGTCGGGCTTGGTGAGTTTCAGAAGTTTCTGGATGTATGGCGCCCAGCCCTCAAAGTCTTTCAGGAGGTCTTCTTGACGAGCAGGTTTGGTCAAGCGGACAGGGTCCTCCCATTCGTCGGTGGTTGTGCGGAAGGCGACTAGGTTCAGGGTCTCGCCCTTGTTGACTGGGAATGTCAAGATGTGTCCATCAGGCCCCATCTGCATTATGTCAGTGTTGCTCAAATTCATATTTCTAGGGGTGAAGGGGAACGTACATGCATGAACGAATTCTCAGCCATCTCCTTTCCAATAGCCGCAATGGCATCTTCCATGCGCACCAGTCCACGATAAGCGTATTTGTGCGAGTAACCAGGCCAAGCACAAGGGCTATTTTCACCGACCATGTGTCGCCGCACAGCAGACTTGATACCATCACAGCCAATAATCGCATCAGTTTCGGCGGACGTGCCATCAGTGAAATGAATAACCAACTTTCCGCCTTCAGTGGCAGGCTCATCAATAGTAGTAACACGTTTACCGAAATGTGCAACTCCCTCGGGAATCAAGTGAACCATCTCCTCCAAGAAACGAGCACGATGAACACCATTCTGACCCAGACTATTGGAGATCGTAAATGCTGTTTCGGGCAATTCCTCAGCCGTTAATGGGCTTCCATCAGCCTTGGTCTTGCTGTATCCATCAACATAATCAAACCAAACTTTCTGTTTGGATTCCCACTTGTTGCGTGTAGCGACTTTCTTAAAGGCTTCGTAGACTCCGTCGTGGCAGATTTTCATGGCTCCGACGGCATTGGGACTGAAGCTGACGCCGGCACCAATTTCGCCAAAGGCGTGCGCGGCTTCGTAGATTGTTACTTTGAGGCCGCGGTGGTGCAGTGCGATAGCGAGGGTAGCGCCTGCAATGCCGGCTCCGATGATGGCGATTTCGAAGTTTTTGCTCATTTCGTGTGGTGATCTTTTGATATTGGACATAGATAGTGGCTGTTCAGTGCGATTGAGTTGTTACTGATTAACTAGCTCTTTTTGATTACGTTGTTGGGTTGTGTGTTGTTCTGGATCAGTCCATCGAGGACTCTCAATGTCCTTATAGTCCCCTCCATATTGTCTCCTCCAGTCGGCTCATAGAAGAAGAGGAGACGGGACAATATCCGCATCTCCAAGAATAAATGAAGTAATGGTCAAAGACTTCAACAAGGGCTAAGGTGGGGGAGCAGTCGGAGAAGGCACTGATTGGTTGGTCAACCCTTAGGGTAACGGATATCTCCCCGCAATGCGTCCGAAAATGGAATAGCGTGCGGATACTGACATTTCTCACGATCCGATCACTACCTTGGTAGAATCACTTGCCATTATCTACATCTGCAGGTCGTCATCAAAGTGGGCTAGGCATGTGTATCCGAAAGCTTAGCATTCTCCCTTGATTGCTGGAATATGCGACTATGGGGTCGGAGATACGTATACTCAAGCTACAACTCGGGTCCTTGCTGCCGAGCCTCTTGGGGTCATCTTCAGCGATATTCAGACGGATTGAAGGGATACACAACGTTCGAGAAGATGCTAGGTATAGTCATCCGATGACTAAAAACTTACTGAGATGATCAGGAAGGCAAAAGTACCCGTGGTATGGTGATGATGGACTTTAAACATCTAAAGTCTAGAAACTGGCTCGGAACGTCTGACCTTCGGCACGAAGTCATGCCGTGTGATATTAGCCCAGATCAACCTTGACTTTCAATCATCAAGTAGGACCTGGGTACCTTGAAGCCATCAGCTGTCCACCAACTTCTAACTACTAACTAATGTATTGGGTGTAGCCTTCCGTACTTTGACCTCCAGACCGCTTGATAATTTCCACCAACTGTGGAAAATGGTATTGATGGGTGACCTCCAGGAATCTTCAATTGTGAATACATAGCCCTCTGCGCTATGGACAAAGACAGAACATCAGGAGTAAAGGCCACCGATGCGGCGCTTCTGGTTGTAGCATACGCTACTTGCCCCGAAATAGCGACTGGACAATTTAAGCTTAAGTCAATTAAAGATCGATTCAGGGGTATACAGACCAAGCCGTCCAATTATCTTTAACTATCTTTCACTGATAGAAGCTATGTCACTTCAGAGCAATCTGCACGGAATAGCAAATATCAACTATTGATAATAGCCCTATGTCCATGATAGACCAGGCACGACTTGACCGAATAACAAGCTATCCTTCTAACCCTAACCCTGCTATGACAAAATCGCCACTTGTTTTGATGTTACGTACTAAAACCACGAATTTGCAGGCGGTAATGTATTAAATCAAACTTTTATTACGAGGTAACTATCCAATCATATCAGTTAATATAATACATAGTCGTATTTTATGTATGCAGCTGTAAGCACAAGCGGCAAAATGCGGGCGGTGTCCTGCGGCGGGGGAAAAGCAACCAAAACAACCAACTCCTTTTACACAAAAAAATTCCTTGTACTAGATCTACGCCAACCTCCATCCATTTATCCTCACCTTTCTGTTCAAGAAAAGGATATATCACACTCTCCTGTTGTCCTTCCATCTATAAAACATTTACAAATAATTTCACAAACCAACAAGATGGCTGACACTACCGAGACCAAGCCCGACCCCACCACCACCTCTACAGAGGAGACCACCCCTGCTCCTGCTGTCGAAAAGACTGAAGGAGAGGAGAAGTCGGTCACTGAGAAGGCTACCGACGCTGCTCTCGGCGCTGCCACGAAGGCTACTGATAACGTTTTCTCCATGTTCGGTGGCGGTCCCAAGAAGGAGAAGAAGGAAGAGGCTGATGATGCCGATGAGCCATCTGGGTCATCCAAGGCCAAGGCCGCCGAGGAGGTAAGCTTATACCTTAAGAGCTGTGTTCGGCATTTTTGTCGTATCATCTCCGCCGCTGCATGCACCTGAAGGGGGTCGTGTGCGTGTGCGGGGTATGACTTCTAAAGACGGTAGCTAACAGTTTATTTATAGGGAGAAGAGGAGGTTGAATCTCCTGAGGTCCACTTTGAACCCGTCATCCACCTCACCGAGAAAGTCGAGACCAAGACCAACGAAGAGTTGGAGGAACAAACCTTTAAGATGCGTGCAAAGCTTTTCAAGTTCGACCGCGAGTCTCGTGAGTGGAAGGAGCGTGGTACTGGCGATGTCCGACTCTTGAAGCACAAGGAGAACCAGAAGACCCGCTTGGTTATGCGTAGAGATAAGACCTTGAAGGTTTGCGCGAACCACTACAGTATGTTCAGTCTATCTCTTCTCTATTATGTAACGGGCCTGACTCTTTCATAGTTGTCCCTGATATGAAGCTGTCTCCCAATGTTGGCAGTGACCGTAGCTGGGTGTGGAACGCCGCTGCAGATGTCAGTGAGGGTGAGCCCGAGGCTCAGACTTTGGCCATCCGTTTCGCCAACAGCGAGAGTAAGTGAACCACCATTAGATGCAAGTACAAAAACTGACTTGGTTAGATGCCAACCTCTTTAAGGATGCTTTCATCAAAGCTCAGCAAGAGAACGAGAAACTGTTCTCTGCAGAAGCTTAAACCACAATAAACGATATTGTCATGCGCAGCCACACTTGAATATTCAAAATGTTCTTATCTGCGCCCCAACCCCATATCCCCCATATCCCCGATTCAAACCGAACACAACTCGCGATTTAATTTCTTCACTCCCCGGTTATCGATTCCCTTCCTTTCCCTCCCCTTTCCTTGTTACGTGATACACACCAATGCTCCGGTGCGAATGAATGATACCGTGTACGACACTTATGACGGTGACGATGGCATGGAACAATACCAACGGCAGGCAAACTTGACCGTTGGTGGCATCGTGATGGCTGTGGTAGAATAGGTTAGAGCATCAGCTTCCAGGATATTTGATATACACAACGCAGACACAATGCACAATGCACATATTGTTACTTAGTTATCTACTTCGGTAACTAGACGTTTAGAGAGCGTAGTCAGCAAGATAGTCTATTTAATTCTATGTTTGAATACCTTGTCTGTATTCTTTGACAATCGGAGGGGCTATCTGATTGGCGCAGACCAACCCCACCAAACGCATCGCGGGCTAATCTCTTTTTGACCTGGACCGGCCTCATCTCCAACTTGGACAACTGCGCGCAATTCAAACTGTCTTTGACCATCTTTCTCTTTGACTCACTGTCTTTCTCTTAATTTGCCCTCTATAAGAGCAGCCAACTCGGTTCCCCGCATTCCCATTCCTTCAAAGAATCTTCTTGGAAAACCAGTGCAACAGCAGCGCCGAGCGCGTTTCTTCCCTGCAACAAGCTGCTCAGAGCTTAATAGCTTTCTCTCAATCCACGCTTGAAGGACTGCCCTGACTGCTTTTCAAGATGCCTGATGTAAGTGGTGACTTCAGACAATCTGTTCCCGAATGATTATAGCTTCAACAAGTTGCATGTACATGCGCGCTCGCTTCTGGATGGTCCTTTGATCTTTGATGTTATACAGGGCTTGGACAAGCTCTATTTGACTCATTGGTAACTCATGTGTAGCATGAGATTGTCCTACCTGGAGATCACCTCTTGCTCATCTTTCTTTCAAACTCTCTTCTTTTTTACCTCAGTTTTTTAAACTTGAAGCTAATCTCATCAACACATGCAGGTCAAGCGTACAGTCAAGCTCGTGACGGAACAGAGTATCATGTATGTCCTCGAAGCCCTCACTCGCGCACTACCAGTCGAACCGTCGCCTCGTTATACGCTATTATATAACAAAGCTAATCGGATAAATATAGCCAGGGCCGAGATTCAGGCGTGGAAGGATTCCCTCTTCGGTCATGGTCGATTGAGATCTATCTCTTGAACGAGCATGGCGAGGAAGTACCCGCGACTGTGTTTGACAAGGTGATTTACCGTCTTCATCCTAGTTTTGGCGACCGCGCAAATCAGAGTACGTCCCCCCCTCTCTCGTCTTACTACAGTCAGGGACGTGTCGAAACTAATCACCCTGGCTGAACAGCTATCAAAAACCCCCCTTTTCGCATCCAGGAAGAAGGATGGGGTGAATTCGACATGCAGATTGGTCTATACGCCGACAAGGAGCACACGATAAACCACGACCTAAACTTTCAGCAGTCTCGATACGAGTCGAAGCACACAATCGTACGTTGAATAAGACGAGGAGAAGACAAATCATTGAAGAGGGAACTTGCTTTTTCTAACGAAATTAGACTTTCAAACATCCCAAGGCAGCTCTACTTGAGAAACTACGAGAATCCGGTCCGGTGCCTGGTGATGAGAATGGCGTCAAGTCGAAGCGCGGAGCGACTGGTGAGGAGAGTGCGAAGAAGAAGAAGAAGACTGAGAAGAATGTAAGTATTTACAACCTTGCTTGGCAAGGATTTTTTTCTGACTTATTGGGGTACAGGTCGACATGGACAAACTCGCAGACGGACTCCAGAAACTCGGCGAAGACGACCTCTTGCAAGTCGTCCAAATGGTCCACGACAACAAAGCGCCAGACTCGTATACAGTGAACGATGTTGAGCGTACGTCTCTCCTAGCACAGCCCTATCATATAAAACCCCAGCTAATTGTTATATTTTAAACATCCAACAGAAGGCGAATTCCACGTTGATCTATACACCCTACCAGACGCCCTCATCAAAATGCTCTGGGACTTTGTACAGACACGCGGCGTCGTCTAGTTCTCGAAAAGCCCAATTTCAATCCTAACCATTTTCCTCGAGACGAAAACTACGAATGGGCTTTTTAAGGAATTTCTTTCTTCCATCCTTTTTTTCTTTGGGCATTTCCTCATGATTCCTCCATGTTCCTTCTAAAATTTCCTTCTCTCTTCTTCTTCAAATGATTATTCCCTTTTCTTTTTTTCCGCTTTTCAAATAATGGATGCAAGGCAATGGTTTTAGCGCAATGAGATCAATCGATGACTTTTCCCCTCTACTTTCCAGTTTAAATCATCGAAGAGTTGAGACTTCAAGTGGCCGTCTTTTTTTTTTTTTCTTTATGGGATGGGTGTATATGTACAAAATTCGCGTAACTAGGTAATTTGGAACTTGGAACTTGGATTGAATGCAACGACCTTTTTTGGTATAAACTAAATTGAAGGCTTTTTATTATCCGTGCGAGACATGACTAGAATTACATATACCGAAACCACAATTATTGTACACTATGTAAATGTAAGATTTTTGGGCAAGAAAACGACATCATTAATCAATATGGCATGTATAGCTCCAACTCCCCCGAAACAGGAACGAAACAAGACCAGGAAAGGCAAGCAAGAAAAAGACGGGATGGGATATCTCAAGAGATCAGATAGACAAAAGGAAAGGAGATGAGGACGTGAAAAGTCGGTCAAGGATTAAAAAAAGGTAGAAGTAGATGCAATATGGTGTAGGAGAATGTATGAGATGGATAAATGCAATGGTAAGAAGTGACAGGCCAGCTGTCTGTCCGGGATCGTGGTCATGTAGTATCGAAGAGTTCGTGCAACTTTTTGGCTTCCATTCAGGGTGACTCCTTAAAAAATCCGATTCCTATTTGTATATCATTAGTCTTCTGTTTCGGCGATTGTTAGCAAGAGAAGAGCGAGCGTACTGCTTCAATAAATCCTCAATACTAAGCGAACTAATCTCGCCTCCGCGCGGGATCTGTCGCGGAATATCGACCAGTGTGCTGATAACATCGCCAGCCTTATAGGCCAGCAGAGCAGGCGCATCGATATGATGCATTTCCGCAATCTCGTGGTGCAGTTTGATGAAGCGCGTTGTGATTTGTTTGCGCGCAACGACTTCAATTGCGTCTTCGACTTGGGCGCTGACGGATGACTATATATATATATAATCCTTATTAGTTCTTGAGACTGAATAGAAAGGAGATTCGGGAGAGAGGCATACCTCAGGATCATAAATACAAACAACAACAACCGTATCCGACGCCACGCGCTCAATCGCATTCAAATACCCCTCCGCATCAACCGTATCTACGCGCCCATAAACCCTCTTCGAGGGGCTAGGTCTCCTCTGACTCCGCTCCTGCAACTCCTGCAATCGCGACTCTCGCCAGCGACGCATAAACTCATCTTCCTCGTCACTGGGCGGACTGCTCGATGTTTGGCTATGTTGTGTGATATTATTATTGCTGCTGTTTCCGCCAAATAATCTCGAATTTGAGTCTAGTCCCGCGGCACTGAGTAATGTCCTTCGAAAGGATTTCTTGCGTGCCCGTTCGAATGATTGCGCATCTGCAATGACACCTTTGGGGCCGGTGTTGGCTTCAAAGACTGTCGTGGGAACGGTGTAGGCTGCTGTGCGAGAAACCATGTTGCCGCCGTCTTCTCCTCTTTTAATGTGATCGCCGTAGTCGGAATCGGCGTCTGAGAGTTCGTAGTTATCGTCTTCTGCCGCGGCGTTGTTGTTGTTAGCGAGGGAGTCGTCGTCAGATTGATCGCGGTCTTCAGGATGAGTGCGGGATGAATCTCTATTAGCCTGGATAAGGCGATCGAATTCGTCTTGTGCAGAGGACATATTGAAAGAAGAAGAAAGAAAGGAAGACGGTGTAGAAAGAGGGGGGGCGAGAATCCTTTTGTATGAATGACTAGTGTATGAGCTACGTAGTCGTCTGAAGATAGGTAGTAAGTAGTAGTCAGTAGGAATGCGGGAAGAAAAGAACGAATTTACTCCGTGATTCGGAAAGAGAGTTTGGAGTCACGGGTTGGCGGGTCAGCCCAGCGAACGGTTGGATGAACCGTCTTTCGTTTTCTTTTCACCTGACGAACCAGAACGGAATCCCACGCTTCGCTTAGACGGTCCTTTTCGTTTTTGTTTTCTTTTTCTTTAATGGTTGCAATGGTATAGTCCATCAGCCTCGCAGAACTTTCGGCAAGGATACGAAACGTGGTTCACGGCTCAGCTACTACGAGTACAGGGGATGGATGTTTCAGATTGCTTTGGACAAGATGTATCGAGTAAAGTCACAGGGTTAGCATCGCCACACTATACCGGATCTATGCTTAGAGAGCAGACGAAAGTTTGATTAGTCTCTGAGTGAGTCGATCAGCGGGTTATCCAAGTTAATCAACTTGACCAACAGTTCAAGGTCAAGCGGGCTCTTAGCTTGGATAGTTAGATAGTTAGTCGATCATTATTAATTACGCGATGCGGCGATACGAACAAGGTCATGAACTGAGGCTGTGGAAGAGATTAAGCATCTAGATTTCATCTTCATATGATAGAGCTAAGACGTAAAAGTGATATTCTCCCGTGCTAAGTCTATGTAGCTATAAACCCGAGGTTATAGACTATCCACGTGGCAGCATGAAAACAGCAGCAACGTGCCGCATCAATTGTTTCATGTTATTCATGCGTCTGACTCTGACTCTTGTCAGCAAGGTCGGAATCCTGTCAGGAGGAGCTTCGCAATGCTGGCAGTCTGGTCTGTTGATGGATTATTTGGGCTGAAGGAGGCCAATGTTGCTGCATGATGGATCTGATCGCGTTTGAACAGAAACTGAGCAAACGGGAAAAGGCAGAAGCATGAAAAAGAAACGAGAGGCCCTGCATCTACCCATTATAGGCTTCAAGGCTTCAAAGCAAGGTACAGAGTAGAAAGACTAGAAGTGGCTGTACAGAGGAAGAAGATATGGTTGGTGTTTCAGCCATTCCGACTTCGGTTAGACCCACTGTTAAGGCTATTTTGGCGTGTTTCAGGAGTGCCGATCTCTGGTTTGAGGACATGATTCGCTGAGAGCCCCCACGCTAGAAGACGCGAAGAACACTTCGAGGCTTCTAGTCTGCATTTTTTTTTTTTTTTGGCGGTGTCCATGGTTCTGGTTCTGGTTCATGCTGTTCTGGAAGTGTGCTACTCCGTAGTAGAGATCGGAAAAGGAGATTCTAGAAGTGCATGTGACCATGTATATTCAGCCAGGGTCAAGAATGTCGGCATGGCTTTACTCGATGTAGTTTCATACATTATGCCGATATTATATATCAATTCACGGATGGCATGATTTTTACAATCCACCAGATCAAAGTCGTCAAACTGAATCAAACATCGTCAATCAAACATTCATGGACAGCAATCTGTAGTCACATTGGTCCGAGATATGTTTCAGCCATCAAGCAGACCTGAATGACGTCGCCTGATTCAAACATGACAACCATGATCTGCCCAAGGTGTAACTAGGTCAAACCTTGAAAGTCAGCGATGTGGAAATTAGGGCTGAAACCAACGACCAAAGCCGATCCTTCGCTATATTTGGACAACTTTTTTGTATCTGAAGTGGTCAGCAGCTATCCTTGTATGAATCAACCAACATCCATAGATGGTTATGAAGCTGTTTCGTATAATGAGCTTATGGCAATACATCATGCAAGACCTTATCCATGGATGCAGGAATCCCAGTAATGACGTATTGTCTATGGCTCATATACTGAAACCACATAGTTTCAAGATCGAAACATACCAGAAAAAAAAAAAAAAAAAAAAAACAGAATGTTCTCTCGTAGATACAACATCAACCATACGACTATAATACACCCGAAACAAATCTAAAACGTCCAACAACACACTTATCCCAATCACGAATAAAAATCACCGCCTATAAACAGTAAACTCCAAAACAAAAAACGCAACATAAGCACCCACAAGCCCAACACCAGCTACACGCCCACCCCCAAACAGAACAATCAACAAAAACGCCGCCGCCGAAGCCCATGCAACACCCAACTCGAACATGACCACCTTATCAGCCCCGGCACCACCTCCTGACATACCAGAGGATGTGAGAGCAACGACACCAAGACACAAGGTAAGTAAGAAAACGTTACTCCCCGCCGTACTCGCGACCATAATCGATCCATGGCCGCGCACACCACTGAGGACAGCAACCAATTTCTCGGGTAGCGTAGTTGCGAAGGACAGAATCGTGACTCCGAACACGGTGCCGGAGAGATTAAGTAAATCGGCGATTGAGCTTGCGCTGTGCGACAAGATGTAGCCTGATAGCGAGAGGGTGACGAGGCCGATTAGGAGTTGGATGATGTGGTAGATTAGAGAGCGGGGTTTGCGTCGTTGTCGTTGTCTGGCTTGTGGTTGGGGGATTGTTGGAGGGTCTGTTGGGTGGAGGAGAGGGGATGTCTCTGTTACTGGTGCTGGTGCTGTGCCATCGTCCTCGCCGATGCCGCTGTCGCTGTCACTTCCACTGTCGCCCTCACTGTCGCTATCACTATCAGATACCGGAATCTTAACACCGCGATATATAGCATATCCAATTGACGCAATATAAGCCCCAAACACGACAACCAACACACTCCCCGTAACGCGATTCAAGACATCGAAATAAATAACCCCAACCGCAATGGTGGTAATCAGGAACGTCAACGCTGTATATATCTTGGCAGTAGCATCGAACCTAGTCGCTGCCGCCCCCAAGATCGGAGTACTAGATTGGAACAGCAACCCCAGCGAGAATGCGCCGAGGATGTTGGAGATGCTGGAACCGATTATGTTGCCGAGTGCTAAGGGGGAGCGGTGTTGGAGGATTGCTGCTATTACGACCGCGAGCTGCCATCGCCTTGTCAGTGACTACTCACTCACCCTGAGTACTCATCACATAAGAATGATCCCAAGAGAGGGTGGGGGGTGATGGGTACCTCCTCATATTCAGCGCCAACAGTCAACAAGGCAATCAATGTCTGCGATATACCCAGCCGACGACCTATGATAACGGTATGGTCGATGAATTTGTCAGCTCCAAAGTCGAGGACGAAGATGCCGCAGATGAAGGTGGCGGTGTTGAAGAGGAGGGTATCCCAGTTCATTGTGACATGTGCACTTTATTACTTTATGTGTGAGTTGTAGTATAGAGATTAACATTGGTTGGATACTTGCCCGTGGAGTGGCTGGATGGTGGTTAATGCTGGGATAAAGTTTTGCTGATCGCTGATTCGCTGCCTACTTACCTCCTTGCTCCACATGCACTCTTTAGAGTATCAATTTTCCTGACTTCGTAGGTCTAAGTTCTTATAGGACTGTCTTAGTTGAACTGATAGCATTCGCCGTCAATGACGGCTGACAAAGAAGCATAAGCGTGATATGTATAAAGACACAGACAGATCGTGGTATGTATGACATGACATGATATCTAGAACTGCAGGCAATGAATGGTGTCAAAACACCAAAAACCAAATTGGTATCAGTATCAGTGGGTTTAATTGATGAATGCGATAACTCAAACAAGTGCAATGAGATGGACGAAAAGAGACAAAACAGATGAGGTATCTGAAATACAAACGCCGTGCGGATCCCATAACCCAGCAGGTTGAGGAAAGAAACACATAGCCACAACCAAAACCTGAAATGGTAATCCGATATGCCACATAACAACCGCACGCATCCACCCTCCTGCCAGAAAGAAAACAAAAGTTACAAACCAAATGATTCGGGTCATGGGAATATGATGACGTTGTCGCTATGCAAACCTGGGCTGAGCCAGGAGATCAGAATTAGATGCAATTGATTGAGACAGGGAAGAATCATTGGGATCATGGTGAGGTGTGGCACCAGTGTCGATGCCAAATCCAGGCAGCTTTTTGGCACTCTTTGCTGCAGTACTTGGTCCGACGGCAACGTCGGCATTTTGCGAATTGACGTTGGTAATCTTCCCACTTTCCACATTCGAAATGCGCGCATTGACGAATTCCCCCGCGGGATTCATCCTTACGGCATAGGTTTCTCATGACAACACACGCCCAGTATTGCATATCTTTGGAATGGTGTCGCACGGTAAACTTTTCTACCAACGGGAAGATGTTGAGATTGTCAGGAAGCAAGTACTCTTCTTCCTCCTCGTCATTATCGACTCTACTTTCGTCTTTGTCAGACATCATGTCGTCGTCTGTGCGTTCACCAGCCAGGTATGTCTTCTCGTCCAACAAGTCTAATTCCCGACCAATTTTGAGCTTAGGGACTAGATGAGTGTTCTGGAAATAGCTTCGAAGGTTGCAGTATTTAGAAACGTAGGCAAGTAGTTGCAAGGCCATGAGCACATCTTCATCCCGGGGCATGCCCTTCAAAACACCTAGTGGAGAGTTATGATTGCGAAGGAATGTCGAATAAGGGCTGTGATTCAAGACGTTCATGACAGGAGAGTTGGCGTTGGCTGGACCTGCTGTCGGAGGGAAACCTAGCGCACCAGCAGTCTGTGGGTTGGTGGTATTAACAAGGCTGCCATCTACAGCAGACCGATGTGTGATGTTGAACGTTTCAGCATCTTGATTCCGTGATGGATCGGCCATAGTGAGGCCGCGAGACTCGGTATTCTCTAGCATCGACTCGTCACCATCAACGTTGTCAATTTCCATCGAGTTCTGCACACCGACAATAGGTTCCGAAGCATCACCCGTCGGTCCTTCGTCGGCCATGGGAGAATCCTCTCCATTGGCATCGTCAGAGTCACCGGAGCCAGACTGGAGATGGCGCAGCGTCGGTCGCACGATTTGGACTGCAGGCTGGGGTACGCTACGAGATTGTACCGGACCGCTAGGCGTAGTAGGCGAATCTGGTTGAGAGACGAGTCCAGCAGTCCGAGGGCTGGTCAAATGCATACTGGGGAGACGGAGGGTGTGCTGGACGGGCCGATGGTGAACTCCATCAGCAGTATCCATGGTGGGAACGGCGGTAGCTAGGGGTTGCATCTGTCGAATATCTTGTGTGTTATTTTGGTATCGAAGATCATGAGATCGAGGATTGAGGACGTCACGGCCAAAGGTCGTTCGTTCGGGTGGAGATGTCAAAGCCGGCTGGTGGAACGGTGTGAACTCGGCGTTGGAGGCTTGAGCTTCATTATTATTACTATTATTGTGATGGTGATGATGATGTCGGTGATGGTGATGATGATGAGGATGGGTATTGTCTTGGCTGAAAGGTTGAGGGATCTGAATGGAAGGTGGAGGTGCCTGTCGGCGAGAAGGTCGCTGCTCAATGGCCGCCGAGCGTTCAAAGATGGTTGCTGCAGATGTAGACAGGCCAGCCTGTTCTCGCACAAATTGAGAGTTTGATGAAGATCCCACTATTCTCGATGAAGACCGATCGGCATCAGCACGAGCGTGTACTTTGTCGACTACTCGAATGTAGTTATCGAGAATGGTAGCGATGACAGGGACGACGTCGGCTTCGACAACACGCGTTCGCACGGCTTCTGATCCTCGTACACCAATATTTACAACACACTGAAAGGCAAGACTCCATTTCCACATCTCCATCAAATCCCCACTGCGGCCCTCCTTGAGGATGCATACTAAGCGCTCGATACCGCCATCGACGGTGAGGATATCTCGAATTCGTCCGGATGATGTGGTCAAATAGGCAAGATGATTGAGCGAATTGATGAGAGGTAGTGTCGATGTGCAATCCAAGGCTCGTCTGTCGTATAAGGTGGTTGTGATGTTGACGGATGCCTTGTTTACATTAGGGATGCTAAAGTTGACCTCCCTCATGGTGGCGAGGGTTGCCGAAGTTAATCCAGCGACAACAATTTATCGAATGTCGACTAAGGAATAACGATGGGTAACACGATAGATGAATAGGATAGGTAATCGTCGAGAGCGCCAGAATTAGTCGTGTCGATGAAGGGGAGTATTGTTGTTGTTGTCAAGTTGGGATGATGATTCACACCGCCCCTGAAGATTTGCGATATGGGAGATGCGAGACGGTATGAACAAGGGGGATGACGAAGGGAAACCCGAAGTAAAACACCCGCTATTATGGAAAAGAACCAAATGAAACCAGATGAGTCATTAGAGATACGTCGATAGTATCGTTCGTGGGTGGTGATGGATGGGGTGGAAAGGAAATGAGTGAAAATGATGGATGAAAGAGAGTGGAGGAGAGAGAGAGACTGGGACTGGAACCGGACTCGGCGAAGGCGATGGAAAGGGAGGGGGTCGGACGGGTGGTATTAGCAAATCTCTGCTTTTCGGATCAGGACCGCTCTTCGGTGGCGGTATTTCAACACCAGCTGATTTAGACTGTTGAGACAAGACAAATTAAGGCGAGTATCAGATAATATTAATAACCAGATTGTTCAGCATGCTTTGCAGCAATTTGCAGAAGGTTCATGGAAGGGAAAAAGAAAATAGATGAGTCCAGAAATCAGAATGTCGGGCCGCCACGATGAAACCAGGAGACAAAAATAATGTACCTCTCACTTAGCACAATGGCACCATAGTAACAACGCGCGTTCATGCGCTTGTTTGATATTGACGCTTACCTTGAGTATTGTCTACAATTAGACCTAACTTAAGTTAGTGGGATAGCCATGAATAGTGCATTCTTTTTTTATCTACATCGATCACAACACAGTCACCGACTTTGAATGGTCCGTTGGCTGGCTGGACTCGTAGCCTGGTCGCCACATTGTAATTATAGAATCTTCAGGTTTCCACGATCACGTATCTCAGAGCTCTAAGAACTATGGCTTTGTTAGAAAAAATACTGAGCCAATCCATCCCACCCTACAATTATTAATGGATGCCATCGTCAATCAAGGTACTTACCGTAGAGTCAGAGTGTCGGGATGGAGAACACAACCGAGTCAGCAGATATCGTATTGGTATGGTAATCCGCTGACATCTGGCCAATCACAAAACATCTAGAGCATCTACCCGAGACAATACTACAATACGTGGTACAATTTACTCCGCACACAACCCCCTCAATGCAATGCCTCACCACAACATTACCCTCCTCTTTACTATAGTAGGCAATTCAAGGTCACCTGGAAATCCCCTTTAGGAAGAATTACTTGATTCTCTTGAGGTTATTACCCCGATCTGCTTATAACTTGGTGATCGCCTCAAGGAAGGTAGATTATGTGTTACGGTTGGATATCACCTGACAGAATGATAACACCTTACTCCGACTTCTTAGATCACATATTGATCGGATTGAGTTCCAAGGCGCACGAGACCAGCATATGAGATGGAACGGTATACAATTACATCATTATGCACATGTACTCTTAGAAGTGTGTTTCACAAGAGTCATATCGAACGCTAGATGACTCTGACCGACAGTACTGACCTGCGAGTAATGCAAAACCTGGTCAGAGTGTGTAGTGGTATCGGCAGATCGACTCCAACCAGACTAAACTCACAATACACAGACAGATCGTGGTAGGTGGGACTCGAATCACTCGATAAACAAAACAAACCAGACTTCAGCCTACTTCTCGGATTTAATCCAATCTTCAACCAGATCTAACCACGAGTTTATTGGAATCTTGACTCTGACTGGCTGTGTAGTGATTAGGGTTGGCATTAGTGGTGTCTAAGATTAGAAACCGGCGGCTATTCTGTGCATCTGGCTGGTCTGTCACGGCTTGCCGATGTGGTCGACCTACATCATCTATAAACAGATCCGAACGACAATCCAGACTCTTCAGACTGCTTGACGTGTTTACTTTTGTTTTGTTTCAACTCCTGAATAGTAAAATCCTAGACTAGCATTGACTGCATAAGCGCCATCTGAGACTGCCGCCATTATGACAGCTGTTTGAGGATGTAGGGTTATTAATAGCTCTTGCTGCATGTGAAGATTGCTGGCTGTCCTATTAATACGACGAAGTGTCTGGACTCTGCACTCTGCATGTGTCTGTACCGGACTACTGGGTAGGTCTAATTTTAACATACTGCTGCAGACTTTGGCGTGAAGAATACTCACTGCCGAAGTGTGTGGAACCGAAGTTTGATATACTACAGATTCATGGCATCAAAATACCATGGCAATGGCAGGAACCGACAATCCTTCACAATAATAACTCACCTACCTAGGTACGTACTGACACTTAAACATCAAAGACCATTTACAGAGATCGACAACATACATACACCCAGAAGAAGCCCCGACTGTCCCCTAATAGCATTGCGTACTAAGTAAATAATCAAAACATAAATTAATCCGCGCAATACGTACGTATATTGGTTGGACCTATAATATGCATTATATTATGCATTATATTCTCCGTTCCTACTGAAAGAGGAAACTTTCTCAGTGGCGTTGATCCGACAGGTCATCTCCCTTTGGCCGTGGGAGGACAGGCTAACGTTTATTAAGGGACGAAAGTTTTTGAGCTGGTTGTCGCAGATCATAATTCTGAAAATTGACGTTTCCGTTATCACAGTTTTGTCACTTTTGTGTCTATTCGACTAAGTCGTATGTATGCTGTCCATTCGAAATGGCTTCATACTTCGTCTATAGTAGTATGACATGCCGGAAATAAGGATTTAGCCCCTGAGTCCCTGAAAATCAATCCCTGATCCTCCCACAATGGCACAAACACTAACTAGTTAACGCAGTCATAGCCGTTATGCTTAATAATTGACAATAATCAATCAATTAACTAATTAATCATATACGAACGTAGTGAGCCAACGCAAGGTCACATCGTACTCCCGAATCAATGGTACCGGTGAATTGTCCAGAAGCGGACGGTGATTGAAGATGGTTATATCCGAGGCGAGACGATTCAATTTCAATTCATATGGACGAAGCTCGGAATAACATGAGGTAATTCACTGTTTAATATTTGATTGTTTTGCCATTGTGGCAATGACCCTGGAGAGAGTCAACCAAAGTACAAATGCAAATGGCACTTTGGATGTTTTTTGGAAGAAGAATCTCATCGGGTAAGTTGACCCTCTTCAGAGGTATGGAGCAAGAAATCAGCCGGTATCCTGCCGGCTTGGCAATGATCCATCCGCTCGATTCGTGAAGTGAGGCGATTTCGATTTCATGCATGTACAAATGAAGAAGGTTGATGTTCGTATGTGGAAATGTTCCAGATTCTAGAATCAGGTTTGTTTTTCGATGGTCTGATACCAGTGATATGGAGTAAGCCACTTGGAACATTCTGATCATCTAGTGCGAAGTCGCATCGAAGATACATACATTAGTACGTACTGATACGGAGGACGTATTGATGCGTTAAGGGAGTTTGAGTTTGCGATATTAGCAGGGTGGTGCCAAGTAGGTTCGATGTAACAAGCTTGAAGAAAGGCGAGTCAATCGGGCACTTCTAATTAATAATACACAACTACATAGACTTGTAGAGTACTGCTATCTTCATACTCTCGAGTAAACTACGTGAACGTTCGTAATATTCCAGAACACATCAAAGAAGCTCTTCTTCACTTGTACCGGTTCGTCATGTACTCCGGATTCAACATCCCAACCCAGGGTTTGTCCTAGTGCCAATAGTTAGTGTTCCCAGCGTTGCAGCAAAAGAAACAAAAAACTTAAAAGACTCTGCTAAATATTGCCCAATGAGGGATAGTCTGTGCACTAAACTGGCTAGACTGAATAGACTCGGCTAGTGGCTCATTGGCTCCACGGAGTTGCCGGTGGCTAGACCAATAGGAAGACTGAGATTTGACTAATCTAGGCCATAAACAGACTAGTTGGGGTTGCGTTTGCACGGACCATCTATATGCAAGTTATATTGCTATTATTATGCTAACTTGGTGTATGTATCGTTTGGTATTGTCGTATTTTACGATACTCTGTCTACTGTCAAAGCTCCGATAAATTGGTTTCTTTTTCTTCACCATGGGATGTCGCCGCGCCTCGTCGAGCGTTTTCATAGGGTGATCTCAGTGATCAATGAATTATTATTCAGATAACAATATGTTAACGTTCGTACGAACGTTGATTGATCTGATTCATCGTGCTTTACTCTCATAACTTCGAACCAGATGACCCATGACCCCTATTATCTGGTAACGGAATCCAAGTCCGTATGGTGGATGGTTTGCGCCCCATCTGAGAATCGCTAGTCGAGCCCACGTCCCCTCCCCCAAACCCAATGTTCCAATGTCTGCTTGTTTCTGCCCCCCTTCCTTTAGCTGCTTTGAAGCGCGAGGTGATTGGCTTGGATGCATTATTGGCTCATCTGTCTTCAATTCAACTCGATCAATCGATCGATTGTCGAACTGTTCTTTGTTACCGTATGCTTTGAAATCACTAGACAGTGCCAGAACTGTACAGTACGTATTGTTGATACACCCGTATGGTATTAACGGCTTTGGCTCCACCAAGTACTCCGTAAATGCCAAGTCGTCAGGCAATCCAAGTGATCATAATTACGGTATGGTAATGACCATACGCCCCGAACAGACATTCTTCGGGGAATACTGCGCACTGAGTGGTCCCCCAGCGAGCCAGTCGCAGTCGTTGCCAGCAGCCGCCGCGCCGTGATTGGCCGGCCCCTGCTCACTAAGCGACTTAGTGGTTACTCTATGGTCAGTCCTCCCATCCCGATTTCCTGTGTTTCCAGTTCCACCCTGACAGCGCCGCCGCCCGCCCCCCAAATTCCTCTTCATTGCTCTGCTCTGCTCAGTGCTGTGCTCTGTCTTCAGTGCTGCTCTCGCTCAGTGTGTCCTGTGCCGCTGATTGACTGGCTGACTACTGACTGGTCCTAACAGTCCCTGTTGTCTTCCCACACCTCCACTCACTCATTCGTCCTTCAACGTCTGCTGCGTTGCGTCCATCTGTCCATACTCCATAGGGGATTTGATCTCGTCGACCTGATCCGTCGTCGTCGTCTGCTCATTCGCGCTCTCTTGTGGTGGTCAATTGCTTTCTTGTCTCTTCTTTTCTTTTCCCCCCTCGCTTTTTTCAACACCGAACGAACCCCCAAATCGCCCTCGGGGTTTATTTGCTGGACACAATGGCGGCCGATATGAGCGGCGAACAGATGCAGGCGAAGATTACAGCAGCCAGACGCGAGGCCGAGGGCTTGAAGGATAAGATCAAACGCAGAAAGGATGAGCTCGCCGACACGACCTGTAAGATTTTCCAATCATTACCGTCACAAAGGATGACCGTTTACCCTCGCCATCGCCGCCCGCGATTTGTTTCGGGATTGATCACCATGTTTATTCATCCTATTAGTATGTATATATCATCGCTAACATCAACCGTCTAGTGCAACAAGTTGCAATGAATAATACCGACCCTCTCCCGCGCATCGGAATGAGGCCTCGCCGGACACTCAAGGGCCACTTGGCCAAGATTTACGCCATGCACTGGTCCACGGATCGACGACATCTCGTGTCGGCCTCGCAAGACGGAAAACTTATCATCTGGGATGCTTACACAACAAACAAGGTGCATGCCATTCCCCTACGGTCGTCATGGGTCATGACCTGCGCGTACGCTCCCAGCGGCAACTACGTCGCTTGCGGTGGTTTGGACAACATTTGCTCTATTTATAATCTTTCCGCCCGTGAAGGTCCAACCCGTGTCGCACGCGAATTGTCCGGTCACTCCGGTTATCTATCATGCTGTCGATTCATCAACGACCGACGCATCATCACCTCGTCTGGAGATATGACCTGTATGTTGTGGGATATCGAGTCTGGATCCAAGGTGACAGAATTCGCCGATCACCTCGGCGACGTCATGTCCATCAGCATCAACCCTACCAACCAGAACGTCTTTGTGTCTGGTGCCTGTGACGCTTTCGCCAAATTGTGGGATATCCGTACTGGCAAGGCTGTGCAGACCTTTGCCGGCCACGAATCCGATATCAACGCCATTCAATTCTTCCCTGATGGAAATGCCTTCGGTACCGGTTCCGATGACACATCCTGCCGTTTGTTCGATATTCGCGCCGATCGCGAACTCAACACCTACCAGGTAGGCAGCTGTTTGTTTAAATGGTCTCCACTCCGTACTAACGCTTTTTTAACAGAGCGACCAAGTCCTTTGCGGAATCACATCCGTCGCCTTCTCCGTGTCTGGACGACTTTTGTTTGCTGGTTATGATGACTTTGAGTGCAAGGTATGTCGCCGCGTTGTTTTTTTGCATTCGGCGTGCTTACCAATCTAGGTTTGGGATGTTCTTCGTGGAGACAAGGTTGGATCTTTGAGTGGTCACGAGAACCGCGTTAGCTGCTTGGGCGTAAGCAACGACGGTATCAGCTTGTGTACTGGCTCATGGGATTCCTTGGTATGTCTAATCCCTTTGCCATTTACTTGCCATCTACTAACACCCTCGTAGCTCAAGGTGTGGGCCTGGTAAACCGATACCTGAGCCATCGAATTTAAATCGAACGACCCGTCCGATAGTTATGACTTGAGCCAAAAGCAGTTTGCCTGTCTCCTTTTGTACGATACTATTCTCTTGACCTCGAACCGCAGTCGACCGCCAACCACAGTTGAACCGTTTACCACAACCATTATAATGTACAAATCGCTATCGCTTAAGCAACATTGGATAACCTCGAACTTGGATACGGAACGATCTACTGAATTGGACTATCACTGCCTGGTCGAGTGTTGTACCTCTTTATACTCCTTTTTTATGCTACCTTTGACGTTAATGGTCCCCCCACCTTCAGCGACATCTTTCATCGGCCGTTTACTATCTTCTTGCTTCTTGGTCATCTTGTGTTGAATGTTTCCGCCTTTCGTTTCTATTTATATACTATGCCTTTGGGAAGACGGAGCTTCCAGTCCGGGTTTGATGGTATTATTTGTGCGGTTTTTGTTTGTATGTTTGATTTGACAGCTTTCTCCCGGCAGCGAGACATGGATGCTTTTTCTTTTTTTTTTGTTATGCTCAATTTTCGAATAACTTCACGTCGACTTTTTATTATCTTTCTTCAACCCCCCCCCCCCCCCCCCTTTTTTTTATACCTTTTACTTATTTTCTTGATATATCAGTTGCTCTCCAGAAGAGAGGGAGCAATCGATGTACCGTTTTATTTTATCTCTGGCAATGATCCGAGGATGTAAAAAAAGCACGATCTGACTTGCTCGATTATCTTTTTCTTTCACTTTTCCTTTCTTTCCGCTTCTTTGCAGATTTTTTTCTTTTCAAATGTTCTGTTTCTCCTGGAAACATACTGATGGAACTGTATTTTGAGTGTTGTATGTGTGATTCAATGTTGAGGAAGGAAGAAATAAGATGTTTTTGATTGAAAGAGATGTTTCCGATTATTTTGATAAGAGGGTGGTGTGTGTGATAAGAGAAGAGACGATGAGGAACCATCGGCCGGACAGAAAGAAACCATAACGTATTGACTGGATAGGTCGACTGATTGATCGATGTGGTCTGGATGTTTCTGGGGTTTGATTTTTTTTTCTTCTTCTGTTCTATATCCTTGATGCGTTATATTTAGATCATTGGTTATCTTATTCTTTCTTATGTACCTAGGTATTTTCGGGTCAACACCAAATCACGCAATGAAACTATACATTTCTCTTGAAAATCCTCGTATCTAGCTAGCCCTTTGCAAAGATAAAAAAGGGTTATACCTCCTCACGCTGCCCATAGGTAGCCGACAACCTCAAATCCAAATACTCCTTTGCCGTCATCGAGCTCCTCTCCTTGAGTGAACCCGCACCACCTCCAAACCCAACTCTACTCGCCCCTTCTTCGCCGGCCTTAGCAGCAACCAGTCGACTCGGCACAGGAGGCACGAGGTTACAATCATTAAGCGGATGACAAAAGAATACAACGCTATACCTATCCTGCGGCTTCGCGTTTTCGTCTGAAGAAGGCGAGCGCTCAGCAAGCGGGAACACAACTCGATGAATCGTCGATTTGAGTAATCCATTCGTCCAGAAACTGAGCATGTCGCCTATATTTATCAGAATGGGAGGGAAATCGTCTTTGTTTTGGGTGGTTGAGGCATCGGGCCATACGGGGACGGGGGCCCATTCTCCATCTGCAGTTAGGATTTCGAGACCGGGTTGGCCGGGTCGTTGAAATAGGAGAGTGATAGTGCCGTAGTCGGAGTGTGCGCCGGCGCGGACGTCGATGTCGTGTTGGTAGCTGGAGGAGGCGGGTGAGTTGATAGAAGGGTAGTACAGGAAGCGGAGGATACAGCCTGTTGAGCCGCGGGAGGCGTCGTGGCGGGTTACGAAGAAGTCGGGGTCGATCTGTCAATCGTTTCAGTTGAATGCATGTTGTTATGTTTTGGGAGGGAGGGAGGGAGGGAGGGAGGGAGGGGGGAGTACCTCAAGGCCAAGAGCGAGAAGGCGCATCACGCGTGCGGCGGTTTTGTTGCATAGGTTGGTGAAATGCTGGATATCACCTTCATGGGGCTCTAGGGCTGGAGGGAGTGGTTGTTGAAGTTTTCCGTCTTTGAACTCGCCAAAATTAAGGGCTCTATTTTGTCAATGTCAATCTCACGGCCCAATTCGAATATAATAGCTTGGAGTGGACATACTCCTTAAAGTCGCCGGTCTGATGCTCTGTTAGTATACGTCAAGAACTATACTGGGCAGTACGCACCCTTTGATGCTCCGGATCTAAAATCTCAGAGTGCATTCCTGACCATCCTCGATTCTATAGTCCTCATCAGCAAGACCATTTTGGATTTGACTGCACAACTTGACATACATCCGTCCTAATGCGGCACTTTTCCTTTTCTTCACTGGGCAATGCAAAGAATTTCTTGGACTATACGACCATCAATCAGTATCTAGGCTTTTATGACCCCCGAGAGGATATACATACTAAGTCGAAAGCAGAGTCAACTTCGGCCGCTGAAAAATCACTTCCTTTCCCATGAACGTAGAAAAAGCCGTATTTGATAGCGGCATCGAGCATGTCCTTCCCAATGGCTGGGTTGAGGGGGTCCGAGATGTCGATGATGGGGAGCTGGATTGGGGTTGCCATTTTGCTTGTTTCACGACGTATTTTCAACAATTGACTAGAGACTCATTCATAGAATAGTAGGAAAAATGAAGGTCTTTATGTTCTTGGGCATGCGGGGAACCGGAAGATTAGAAGTGGGACGGTTGGTGATACGGAATACGAATTTATTTTTCGATCAGATTACATCCTATCTCTACATCTTGGCTGGATATCGCATGTTAGTTAGCTACGGGCACGGCAGATACCTGAGGTAGTTATCATCTGATTTATGGGACCCTTCGGAGCTCTCCGCATTCGTCTTTTGCTTATCGTCCCAAGGCAGTGGGTGCGAGTATATCGAGTATTGTCATTGGAATGACTCATTGATTGATTGGGTGGATAGCCGTGGTTTGAGTCAATATATAGCCTTGACACTATTGGTCTTCCGACTCCGGCAGTTGGCGTGTTTCAGTGAGTATGAAAAGTATCAGTATCATACAACTTCGAGTTCTTTCTCGTTGATGGATGCGAAGAGATCACGTGCAGATCGAGCCGATAAAAAGAAGCACAGTTGGAGTCTAACCACATCTGGATTAGCGGATCTTGCCCAAAGAGTGGGCCTGCACCTTCCTAAACAGAGAGAGTCAAACTTCTATGGAGTCAAGCCTCACTCTAAAGTCCTAGCTCCTCCATATTCCATGATTTCTGCTGTCAATACTTTCACAACTTGCCTGTGACCTGATTGGCGTGACCATATTCCCCTATTCCTCAGCATTGAGCCCGACAGCTCATCTGATCAGCGCACATTTCCTGAAATTTAGGGGCTGCTTGGCTCTCTCTCACTGCGGCGCCCGCATTCTGGAAAATTACGCACTCTAAAGCTTCTAGCTCTCGTCATCATGCCCCGTACGTCCAACTCCAATTGCTCTTATAGTATTGTGCATTTATCTAATATATAACAGCCGTTCGTGCGCTAGATGACTGGGCTACTAGCCGTGCATACACCCTCGCTCTCTCCAGCCTAAAAGGAACCGTCATTGGCATCGATGCCACCTACTACCTCCACCAACACCTCCACCACCCATCCACCCGTGAACCACTCCTAATTGCCCTCGGCGGATTCCCCTTTGCGCTTCGAGCGAACATTGAGCGAGAGCTGAAGGAGCTCAAGGAGTTGGGCATTGGCTGCGTTTTCGTCTTTGACGGTCTCCAGTTCGGTGTTGAGGATTCGCAGAATCGTGTACGCAACGATTCTAGAAGGGCTGATTCGGCGCGTGCGTTTGAACAAGCGTGGGATCTGTATGATCAGCAGCAGGCTGATCAGGTGGTTGACGCTTTTAGCAATGCTGGTGCGTCCATTACATCAAACCGGGGATTGAATCACATGCTAATACTTCTGATAGGCAACCCCGAGCCAGTCGAGTTTTACCGATTCCTGCAACGAATCCTGCACGAAAATAATATCGATTTCTTTGTAGCTCCTTACAGCGCTGCCGCTCAGGTATAGCCCCATGTTAGCAATTAACGGAGGAACTTAGCTAACAGTCATGAATATAGCTCAAATATTTTGAAAGCACACCGAAGCCTTTCGTCGACTTTGTCTGGGGATCGACCGACGTGTTTCTTTTCGACGTTGAAAAAGTTATCCTCAAACTCGACCTCGACGCCAGCCAATTCCTTTGGATATCCAAGGAAAACTGCCGGGAAGAACTTGGCCGACTCACTAACGAACAATTCCTTGACTTTGGCTTGCTGCTAGGCTCTCGGTACCTTCGTACGTTCCCTCCGTTCGAAAATTCTACGTTTCCCGGCAAGCCATGGAATATCCGCGACGCATTGAATATTTTCAACGGCGCAAATCGACATGCCATCACATTATGTTCACAGTTCGAAGAGGACCGCCGCGTGCAGGACCTTCAGTACCTTGACCGCTATAAACGAGCTTATATGTCGATCAAGCATCATGTAATCACCGATAGCGAAGGTCGCGTTGGTCCGTTAGAACCAGAAACGGCTCCATCAGACGTGCATGAGCTTCTCGGACAGCGTCTACCAGAGGAGCTGTACTACTACATTTCTAGAGGTGTTTTGGGGCCCAACATTCCTAACTACCTTACCACCGGCCAGCTTACTGTACCATTGCCTTTTGGTGTCGAAGACTCTGAAGTTTACCGTCGTCTCGCCGGTGATTCACTTATGCCAATTCGCGAACAAGCGGTTGGTTTACTTTCTAATTGTCTCCACCGATTCTATCAAACTAAGGTCATCAATGTGCGTCTTTGGCACGAGGAAAACTCAACCCGCACCATCAACCTCAAAACACTACCGTCAGTCAGAGATTCTATTCGAAGCTGGAGGATTAGTCATAAACAGTTGCCGACTGAGTTGGCCAACCTTCAGGTTTGTTATCCGCCTCGGTTCACTTTGACTGTAGGATATTGACGTCAAGCAGACCCCTCGCGGATCACTGAAATTTGCTACTGAGAGCTTGACAAATTCAGCATTTATGTCAAAGACCTTTTCTTCTAAAGAATCTGTCGTAAGTGCTGTCACCCGTGCTTTTTTTTTGCATTACTAAATTATCGAAAGGCGCTATCTTCGGAAGACGAGATCTTACATCAGGCTCTTTTAGTATTCTTGCAACTTCGCGGCTACGTGAATAGCAGGCATGAGCTCACAGACTGGGGAAAGTGCTTCGTCGAAGCAATCAAGGCACTCGACTCAGCTAAAGCTCCAGTCGACCCTCAAACTTATGAATCTGTCTTTATCGCGGTTGAGATGCTCCGTATGGGAGTTTTGGGTTCTAGCAATTGGTTCCCACACCACTCAGGTGGGCCAATGCGAGGCTCAGGTATGCTATAGAATCTTATCCGACGATGACGGGGCTAACGATTACAGATGAGGACAAATCATTCAACCTTCTCATCTCGCGCGTTGCATGTATTGGAAAGTTGAAGCACAAACCTATTGGCTACTCTGGACCTCTCAGTCGCCAGCTTCTATCTTTCCGCTCTTTGATTTCGGCTGTCCGACGAACTTTGAGGGAGTTGGTTGAAGTAGTCCTCGCTTCGATGCTATTGAGTGGCGAGGTGGATAGAAGCATTGGTAGTGAAACACTAACATCAATCAGCTATAAGTGAGTTGGCCTTCTATAGCATATTTGTTCATACTAACAAGTACAGGTTGCCATTTGTTGATGATAATGATTGCGGACTCGGCATCGCAGTACGGACCTATCTTGACGACCTCCTCTACCAGCCCGAGTCATCGTCGCCTAAAACCCGTGAAGAGGTTAGGGCTAAGGGCAAAGAATGGTTCCAGCACAGTGAAAGCTTCGAAGACAATCTAGATGCTGCTTTTACTCTATGGGATGCGGTATGTTAACCTCACTTGTGTGAATTGATGTCGGCACTAACGATATAAACAGGTTTACGCAGCGTCTCAAAACGCACCGAAAGACTTCAAAACGGCAAAAGTATGGGATGATGCTAACAAATGGCTGGCTAACCACCGATGAGCCAGGTAATAGCACCTCTTACTGAAAAAAAACCGGTTTATGGCCAATACTTGGTAAAGGCACCTCACTCGCAGCTATGAGATTATGTAACGTAATATTACGCATAGTAAGAGGGAGGAAAGAGAATGACGATACCGGGACGCGCTTCCCTAAGTATGTCGAGTGGCAATATTATTATATATGCAGCTCCATATATAAATCAGATACTGCAATAGCCAATGCGATAATAGCCTTATCCTGGTTAGAAGTTGAGTAAACATGAAACTCATTGATGAATAATGTACCAAACAGCGGCTGTATTAGTAATTACCATACTACGGCTGCGGCAAGACGGAGATAGAACAGGCAACGTTGCGGAAAGTCCAGCTGTCCTCAAAATTATCCAGCTTCAACCACAGCATTTGACTTTTTTTGAACTGTGATCAAATACATTTCGATATTCTATTCAAGTTCCTTGTCATATTACGTACTGCTTTTGTTGAGCGAATAGTGAACATGGCTCGTTTGAGCTTCATCCTGAGCAGCCTCGCGCTGTTCATCAGCATCGTCAGCGCCGCATCCGCCGTCCTCGACCTCCTCCCCTCCAACTTCGAAGACGTCGCCATCAAATCCGGCAAACCCACACTCGTCGAATTCTTCGCCCCCTGGTGCGGCCACTGCAAGAACCTAGCCCCTGTGTACGAAGAATTGGCACAGACGTTTTCTTTCTCTGATAAAGTGCAAATCGCGAAAGTTGATGCCGATGAGCATCGCTCCTTGGGCAAGAAATATGGTGTTCAGGGGTTTCCCACGTTGAAGTTCTTTGATGGAAAGAGTGATACGCCCACTGAGTACAATGGGGGAAGGGATTTGGAGAGTTTGTCGGCTTTTATTACGGAGAAGACTGGCGTTCGGCCCAAGGCTTCTTATCAGCCTCCTAGCAATGTGCAGATGTTGACTGAGTCCTCGTTTAAGGATGTTGTTGGTGCTGCTGATAAGAATGTTTTGGTTGCTTTTACTGCTCCTTGGTGTGGACGTACGTCCCCCCTTGTTGTCTGGTTGTCGGATTATGCTAATATTCTGTGATAGACTGCAAGAAGCTCGCCCCTACCTGGGAAGACCTCGCCAACGACTTTGCGCGCGACGAAAACGTCGTCATCGCCAAGGTCGACTGCGAAGCCGAGAACAGCAAATCGCTCGCCAAAGAGTTCGGAATCCAGGGCTTCCCTACGATCAAATACTTCCCCGCCGGCTCCTCGGAGGCCGTTACCTACGAAGGCGGCCGCGCAGAGAACAACTTTGTGGATTATATCAACGAGAAAGTCGGTACTCACCGCGTCGTTGGTGGCGGTCTCGACGAGAAGGCCGGCACTATCCCCACCCTCGACTCGCTCGTGGCCAAATACGTGCCTACCAAGAGCTTCGCTAAGCTTTCAGATGAGATCAAGAAGTCCGCTAAGAATGTACAGGCGCAGTATGCCCAGTATTATGTCAAGGTTACTGAGAAGTTGAAGGAGAGTGAAGGATACGTCACCAAGGAGTTTAATCGGTTGACCAAGATTGTGTCCAAGGGTGGTCTTGCGCCGGAGAAGCTGGATGATTTGATTTCTCGAAGCAATATTTTGCGTCAGTTCTTGGGGGAGACGGAGAAGGAGTCTAAGGATGAGCTATAAATTTGTCTTGTCTTGATTTTGATACAGAGAATAAACAGGCGATTGTGTGAGTGATATATATCATGGCCCGGGCTATTTGCAATGACAGGCCATGGCATTGTTTATTGTTGTATAAAATATATGATGAAGAGATGGAAGACAGACACAGAATGAATGATACCTTGCAAGATTAACACTGGGATTCGAAGAGTCAGATAATTTACTTCGTATGCGATGAATATGTATGTCTCGATTTTTGGTTTGTAGTGTCATAAGGTTGAATCATAGCATAAGCATATGTATGCATAACATCCCGTATCAGACAAGTCCTTCTTGCATAGAGCCCAGCTCATATACTCAATTCTCAACTCCGCCAATACTCTACTATGTATATCCATACTTCTCAAAGAAAGGAGAAGAATCACGACTTCGACGCTCCCGCATTCTCCTGTACTTCGCCCAACGAAGCCTCGAGCTCATCTAACCGTCGAGTCATATCATCCACTACAACACGTTAGCCAGTCTTCAAGAACAAGGAAGTAGAGACTGGGGCTGGGGGGGGGGGGGGGGGGGGGGGGGGTGGGGTCGGGGGGGTGGGGGGGGGGGGGGGGCGGGGGGGGGGGGGGGGGGGGGGGGGGGGGGGGGGGGGGGGGGGGGGGGGGGGGGGGGGGG